>JAVQJF010009281.1:0-39730 GCA_036023855.1 Gadopsis marmoratus | reverse complement strand
CCCCCCCCCCCCCCCCCCCCCCCAGAAGAGGAGAACATGAGCAAGTGATGAGGTCCAGCAAGGGGCTGGAAGAGAAGATGCGATGCAACAGAGGCAAGCTCTGACTGTGTTTGTATCTAATTAATGAATGGCATTAGCCATTTGTTATGCCATTTATTCTGGTAATGACCAAGCCTAATCTTTCATTCCTCGTCTCATGCTCATTCTCCCTCTTTCATCCCCCCTCTCTGCCATTACCTCTGTACAACGCTCGGACAGGGATCGAGAGATGTAAAGGGAGGAGGGGAACCGGACTGAGGCAGTGAGCAAGAGGCCTCGGCTTTAATGACATGCTCTGTTACTGCTTAACTCAGGACACTGCTCAATAATGTGTTAGAGCAGGCTACACATATTAACAGTGTGAACCCACAGCTCGTCTTGCAAAACCTTTTGTGTGTGTGCGTGTGGTCACGTGCAGTCGAGTAGGTGTGCCTGTTTGCATGGTCTCGCCTTGGCGTTTGCGCTTTCGCTCTGTGGCATCAAATCAGACCTCCTGCAGAGCCGAACGCCTGGTCACCTTGTCCTCCTTTTATTTGGCAAATAAACACGTGAATGAGGTTGGTGCATTCTTCCCTGCTTAGTTGTATTTAACACACAGGTTTAGCCCACTGCCATGTCTGCTTGGTCCCCTGAGCTTCAAGCGAGCTTATGAAAGGCTTCTTTTGTACAGCCTCCTCTATGTCCCTATTACAAGGTCTTCCTATTGAAAGTTTTCAGGGAGAAAGAAAGGCAGGACCTTGTTTGTGATAATAAAAGGTCTTTGTTGGCTATTGTGATAGAGCAGATTAGATTATTAGCGTCTCATTTTTGTGGCCAGGAAAGTGACATCACAGCTAGCTTGGAGTTAACCCTCATAGTTCTGTCATTAAAATCTGTCTAGCACACTTCCACGACTCCTTCTGACTCCGGTGAAAGCATAGACGTCTTACCCGTGCCCCATTCTTTCCTCACCTATATATCTATATATCTCGACCCGAAATCCTTTTCCAAAACCCAGAGGACCCAACTCCCTAGCTGTCGTCAAACAATAAGAAAAGAAAGTAAAACAGTCCCTTTTATAGTGACCCCCGGCCATTTGGTTTGTCTTGTAGCCGTTTCGCCGAGTGACCTTCTCGGTGGTGAGCCAGCCCCAGGACCCTCACCAGCAAGGATCGCTGCAGAGCTGCTACGACAGTGGCCTGGACGAGTCGGAGACGCCCAGCAGCAAGAGTTCGTCGGGCCCCCGGCTGGGCGCCCTTCCCCTGCCCGAGGACAGCTACGAGAGGACAACGCCGGATGGCAGTGTCGGTGAGGCAGAGCACATGGAAAATGGTAGGGGCAAACACTGAAAGGAGATTGAGAAAACATTAAGATACAGGAGACACACACTCACATGCTGCCTAGAGAGTTCACGTAGCACGCCCGATTGTTGAAAGTCTCACAGACTTAGAGAAACACGTGAGGCTCAGTGCTTTTTAGTATTTGTTATATTGACACTTCTTTAGGTGTTTTTTTGCTTTTGAGTTTTGGCAGTGGTTAGTTAGTTCTGCAGTGTATCAGGGGTTATTTGGTGTTGCAACCTTTATTAAAGCTAAAGCCCTTCCACCAATGTACATCATGTGAAGACGAGGTCTGGGATTTATTATAAAACCTAAGGTTCTGTTTCAGAAACCTCGAGCTTATTTGATCAAAGGGGGAAACATGAGGGAATATGTGTAACAGACATAATCTTTAAGATCAACACCTTTCAGACGTCTTTCTCCTTTTAGTTTGCAGCTATTTTGGACTTCTTTCCAATTCCTGTTGAATTTAATTTGTCATCTAGGCTTCAACTTGACTGAGGATAGATTTTGTTTTACGAGATCTCTATACCTTCCCTGTATTCCTTGAGATAAAGGAAAGGAGGAGTAACAACGGGGGGTTAACACCCAACTTGAATTGTTTAGAAGTTATACAGACTGCTGTACTGATCTGATGTGTGTGTTTGGTTTGAGGCCCTTATGAAGGAGTTCATGCTTCCACAAATGGGAGATAGAAATGAGGCTCTGTAATGTGAAGAGACTGCAGTCTAGAGAGAGTGAGTGGGTGCAATGGAAAGCAATGGAGCCTATTGTAAAGGCAGTCCTAGGTACAGTACTGTATATTCCCATGCAGAACCTTCTCACAGCTAGCCTGAGCTAGTTTCCTACCAAGGCTAAAATATGCGTGAGTGTGTGTGTATCTGGGTGTGCAGTGAGAGATGGGGGTAATGGTCCCATTCATATTCTAGGACTCTGAGGCGATTCTTAACAAGGAGTAGCTGTCTTGAGAGTGCTAAGCCTAAGTGCAGAGGCTTCCCCACTGCAGCTTAGGATAAGGATATTCAAATGGCTTAAAGATTTGCATCCTATCTTTTTAGATGATGTTTTAACTTATGTCAGATCCACGTAGTCAATCTGTCATGGTCCGTGTCGGTGTGAGTGGTTGCGTTTCCTGTTTTCTGTTGCTTGTCCTGCATATTTTGGGTCTTGTTCTTTACAGCTTTATTTCTCCTGTGTTTGGGCCTGTGTCCTGTGTCCTGCCCTCGTGTCTCCCTGACTGTTGAGTGGATTCACCTGTTCCCCTGTGTTCACCTGTCGTTGGTGTCCTGTGTATTTAAGTGTGTTCCGTTCAGTTGATCCTTGTCGCATCATTGTTCACGTGGTGTGGATGTTCTGCATGTCCTGTGCGTTTGCGCCCCGGACTCTGGACTCCCCCGTATCTCTGTTTTTGGACTCGTTTTTGCCCCGTCGCCTTACCGTGTGCAGGTGCCTTTTTTGTTGCCCGTTGAATTAAAACCCCGTTCTTCTCCCCTACGCTGTGTGCATTTGGGTCCTTTCTCCACCGCCTACACCCCCCAGACCAACACAATCCAGTGTTCCAATGTATCCACAAGGTGAAGCCCGGACAACAAGATGGCTTTACCTTGAGGGAATATCTGAGAGGATTAAATTTCTAGTTATGAGTTCGTAATGACCCTAGGCGAAAAAGTCAGTCAAACCAGACAGATGTGCACACCAACCGGGCAGTTGCACAGGTGTCCACAGTGAGCTTCTCAAAGTTTGGCCCTAATGCAGATTAAAAGGGACTTGAAACACTTCTAATGTGAGCCGATTGGGCTACCTTGTGAATATTTAAATATTTACTGGCCAGATTAGACCCAATTAAATGTCTCATTTCAATGTGGTCCCTATTTGAAGTAACTGGACAGGGACAGGGACACATTTAGATCAAAGGTGTGATCAGCTTGTCAATCGAATTCACCTTGAGAACGAAAGCAGCATCAATAGTGATAAATTAATTTTAAAATGGAATATTGAATACCAAAAATACTTATAATGCACCAATTTTTTTTTTTTGGTTTCAGCTCAGTGCACACATGCTGTTGATTTTCCTTTCCCACAGTTTCAGAGGATACTATTGCAAAGTATATTACTTTAGGGCAGATTTGTTGGAGAGTCAAGGTCAATTCATGAATCAGTCTTCATCCAAGAGAAACAACATGCTCTGCTGCTGCTCGCTATCTTTAGCGAGATCCGCTGAACGTGTGTGTGTGTGTGTGCGTGTGTGTGCGTACAGGGAAAGGCAGCTGTACAAGTGTGATTGGAAATAAGTGAGTGCATGGGAATATTTGCCTGTTTTGTTCCACATACTGTTTTCAGGCTCAAATCAACCTCTAAATCTCACATGCTTGCAGCACATTTATATGAATCTGAGATCTTACCGTTTGTACTCTGAGTCTATGAGCAAATAGTCCGATGTCGCCAGACCGAAGATGAATTAGTTTGGAACCTCTTTTTGATTTCCAACAAAGGGGGCTGACCAAATCGCCTCTGGACACAACTGGATAGACCTACAACCAGTCAGAGCAAGAAAACGTGTGATGGTAACTACTGGAAGGCTACTAGAATAGTTAGCTAGTTCCAACATCCAATTCATATGGCTTTTAGTTCAACGCCAACATGCCTTGCCACTTGCTATTCAGCAGCCAGGACTCTGGGCAACAAAATAGAAGTTGGCAACATCCGCTGTTGATTTCTGCCTCATCGTGGACTCCGAAGTGCAAGGCAGTGATTCCTAGTTTGGTGGCTTCCCTGATCTGTTCCTCCACGTGACCAACGGAGAAAAAACAGCCACTGGCTTTTCACTGTGCCCCATCCTTTTATGTCGACCAGCGGGGCCAGTTGGTAAACGCTTTAAGCGCAGTTTTTGGTTCTTCTTCTTTTAGAGGAAATATATCGTCCAGTCTGTTCAATGCTGACGCAATAGTTGATTCGACAGAACGTTCACTGGCAGCCACCTTTGTTGTTTAAGTAAATGCCTCAATGGCGGTCCTCTGTGCAGTCATCGCATCAAACCCACCCCATGTTAGAGAAACGTTTGGCCCGACTTGGGCCATGTCGTCTGGAAATCTGTTTGAACGGGAGAGGGACCAGATGCATCGGCCAGAGCAAACATGAGCTCACAGATTCGTCTGGTTACCAGGCTAATGAGGAGATATAATCAGGCAGCAGGGTGGCCTTGTGGTCTGAGAAGCTGTAATTGGCCTAGGTTCTGTCATTCAATCACGGACCAAAGCAGCTATATGTTTCCTGTTAAAGTGTCCTAGAGGAAGACACTGAGCCCCTGCTTGCTTACGTATCCTATGTCACTCTGGATAAGGCCATCAGCTAAATACCTAAGTGTAAAATAAATGCAATCATCTAAGGTTAGGGCAAATATTGGCAAACTGCTCTGGCCTCTTGAGGGTTGCTAACGATTAGCACTCCCTCCTGAGCACATGGAGACGCCATCAGCGCTGCATTTGCTCTATATAAAGCCCAAGCCCTTTTAGAAAATTAGGGAGTTATGAGAAAAGAGGGAGAACAAAAGTTAACAGGCTTGCTGTGGCGCTCAGCGCTGGCATGGGCATCATTAGCGGCAGGTAATTGCAGGCATTTATATGCGCAAAGCGAAGGTGATTCGTGGCGAGAGACCGTTTTTTAAATTTATTTTTTGTCCTGTAGAAGAACATAATGAAGCAGGGAAAGGAGAAGAGAGCGGAATAGGTGCGTGTTGGTTGGATTTGAGATGTGCCATGTGTGTGCAGATGAAAAGAAACAGTGGTTGGAGTAAATCCAAGATCACGTATATCTCGACCTTGGGCCTCGCAGCACAAGTGTCAGTATGAAAACTTTGAATCAGAGGATTTGATTTATGTTTTTCATTGTCGTCATGTTACCGATTCATCATGTTTGATTGCCATTGCTTTGTGTCAGGGTGAAACGCGAACAAAGGCTAATGTCCCTTTTTGATTCGGTGCTTTTTTCCAGCGCTGACTCGCTCGCTGCCGATCGATGTTCACACAATGTGCAGGAACAATCATCCTCCACCGCAGCTGCTCGTCTGTTTCACACACATGAATGCACGCACACAAGTACTGCCCCCCCCAACGCGCACACACACACACACATACAAGCGTCCGTACTAGCGTGGACCCAGACAACCAGACGTGAAGACAACTACACACGGCCTGGTTTTCACCCTCTCGCCTCCCGCTCTTCATCCTTTCTTTCTCTCCTGCTCAGATGTGCCGGGGGACGGTGTTTACTTTCCCTCATCTCCTTCAAGGTTGAGTTTCGAAACTGTATTATTTTCTATTGGTTGACTTCTTTCCATCGGGAGTGACAAAAAAAGAAAAAAAAAAACTACCTCTCCATCCAAGACAGATTCTTCCAGAATCGACTCAAAACATGGGAGTGTTGGGGTCACCACGGGAATACGAGCACAATCTTGACCCATTCCACAGACAAGCCTTCTCTGTAGTTTCAACGTCATAGACTTTTGTTTCGCAGAGTGAAAGACAGTCAACAGCTGCATGTCAGGGAACATATGAGAGTTCTGCAGTATCTCGCTCGGCTGAACAGCGCCGAAAGGATTCAATTTGTAGTCCTAAGCTACCTTCCCCGAACAAGAAACACATCAATTTGACAATAATTCTTGAACAGCACATGGCTCCATATATTGCTCAGCTATGGCATGTGGCGTATTTCATGAAGTCTTGATCTTTTTGATGCACAGCTGGACCGCTCACTTATTCATAAGCTTACCCGGGTGCTCATCAGATATTAATAAACGCTGAGTGTTTGGAGTCAAACACCCGATTAGGCTGTTATGGATGTCAAAGAGGCCTTCCAGATGTACGGTGTTATCAGTGGGTCAAAGACCTGCGCTCTATTACTGATCTAGAGGTGTTGGGGGGGCAGCGGGTTCCCCCCTCCCCCCCATTCTTACCATGTTTGTTCAAGTACAGCTCACAATAACACGCTTCCACATTGCCCTTTCATGGTGAGTGAGGTGACTGAGGTGTGCAAAGTGTTTTCGTGTGAAACCTCCACGCGAACCTGAACAGCTCCCTGAGCCGAAGATGCAATATCATTGTTAGCTATCCGGTGTGCTGTGCTCGTTGCTGTGGGTCACGGTGCCAGTGATCTATCCTGTTTCATACATAGTGTGAATCTTTATAGTGTTTTAGAGAGGAAATGCTAATGTATAACTTTAACCTTTACTTTAGCATCACCTCCTTGTAGTATTCAACCCTGAGTTAACACAACATTATGTGCTGTGCTGTCAGTGGTTAATGCTACACACAGGCATTCAATGCTAATGTATCCTATAGGAAAACCTTCCTGAAAAAGGACTATTCATTCCATATTGCAGGGGTTATTTGTGCCTTATGATGGTCACTACGCCGACCACTACATCACTGAGTGCATCTCACAGAAGCTGATGACTGATTTCGTTATTGCTGGCTGCTAAGACGGATGAATAGTGCAAATGTATTGTAGCCTTTAAGAGAGTAATAGCACGTCCTACCTGGCTGCTAACGTTAGCATGCCTCCCACGTTTCTGTGCTAGGCCTGCTAGACAACCACACACACACACACACACACACACACACACAACAGACTCTCTCTCTCCTGCTGAGAAATCTCGGGGTGCCAGCGTTGGATTACAAACATCATCATTTAGTGTTGGCCAGACGGCCCAATAGAGTGGACACATCACAGAAGTTATCAGTCAGGTAATCGTGAGTACAGACACGGTCTGAGCCTTTGCTAACACACACACACACACACACACACACACACACACAAGCACAAAGTGTAAAGAAAAAAACAACATCCTGCAACACAGATGGACTGAAATTTGTAATTTTACAATGGGAAATGCACGTTAAGTACGCACATGCTCAGTCACATAAAAACAAATAAGCTCTAGCCATCTCACACACACACACTTCTCATTCAGCACAATGAGGCACTGCATCATTTTCCAGCTCTGTGAAGCACCTCACTAGATCACTGCATTGTTGTTGTTTCTCTCTATTTACGAAGCTTTGCCCGCTGGAATGCTGCTTAGCCTGGTTAATAATGTGCATGCATGTGTGTGTGTGTGTGTGTGTGTGTGTGTGTGTGTGTGTAACTCTGTTCATTAGGCAGGCCCAATTGTAGGGCCAGATGGCAAAGCAAGTTTGTTTAATTAAAACCATTCATATTTGAAGAGCGGAGCGGCAGCAGCACTGGTCTTAGGTCTGATTTCCCCCAACTTGGTGGAGGGATTGTGTGTGTGTGTGTGTGTGTTCGTCACCATCCAGATGAGAGCGGTGTAGTGAAAAATCACCCAGCGGAAGGCGGCCACCCCACGGTCACAGTCCATGCGCACACGAGTGAAAAACACTCATTTGAAAATTATAATCAGGACAGAAGAACATGTGTGTAAAAGGTTTGAATGCTTGTACATTTTGCAGCAGGGATTGTATCGTGCCCTTCACCCCCACGCCCCTGATGTCCTCGGGACAAGGCGACAGCAAGGGAGACAGAAAGAACGACGGGACCTGGTGAGACGATGCGAGAGAATGCGCAGAGGCGAAGGTAAAGAGAGGGAAGCGTGGCGAGGCAGAGTAAATGAGTAGCACGCTGCACAGGAGCCCAGAAATGGATCGAAGGATGGCAACTGGGGGGGGGGAGAGAGACAGAGAGAGAGTTACATGCATGAAGAAGATGCCAGCAGGGAGTGGCGCTTGACAGAGAGATGATTGATCACTGCTCAGCTGGAGGCAGGCAGGTATTCAAATCATACCCCAGTGTCACATCCACAGTCCTGTCTTCCTCTCTGCCTCCCCACATGGGCACACATGGACTGTAAAGCCCACCCAGTGCAGTCTTAACTCCTGTAACACCACACACTGACATAATTAAGCTTGAGAGATACCTGCTCTGAAGTGCATGACGTACAGAGACCCGAGGAATCTGTGGGCAATGCACTTACCGCTTATTTACGTTTCCTGTTGCTCATTGTAACTCCTCTCCACCGAAGAAATAGTCCCTTAAAACAAGACTTTAAACATTGTAGTAGGGCTCAAGAGGTTAAAGGGATCACAAGCCAAAAACAGAGCGAGTAACAATTTTTAGGTGTCATTTTCTTCAAAGTTTAGGCATCACAAATAAAATTGTATTCACCTTCATCGTATTTGGGTGGAGGCAGAAGTGTCAGGGACAGATTTTTGGTCATTCGGATGAACCGACCCTTTAAATCAACCCAAGTAATGATGTCGATGCAGCGGAGGAGACACGTTGAATAGGCATTTTTGTCACGACTTTTACAAATCAAATTTAAAAAAAAACCAAAAAAAAAAAACCCAAAGAAGCTTGATCTAGAATTGTCCAAAATGGCTGTTGCGCTTCTCACGCTACTCTCGCTGCGATGGAAGTTACAGGGGAGACTGATGTGTGTGTATGTGGTGCGCAGACACACACGTACACACAGACATATTGTGGAGATCCGGGTTTGGATAATGGAATTGTTGCTGTGGCGTTTTGTGTAGCTAGAGGCGGATTGACACCCACTCCTGACAGAGATTAAAAAAGCCATTCAGCCAGCTTACAAACACTGATACACAGAGGAGCATCACACGCCGCCATGATGGCCATTTGGTTTTGGGGAAAAAAGAAAAGTGCAGCCACTTTATATTGCACTCGAGACTGTGTATACACAGAATGTAAGCCATTCTTACGGAAAATAAAAAGGAGGCAAATGCGCTTTAATGGTGTTATTGTCAAGTACTTGCAATAAAAGCCCCACTCGAGTGAGGCGGCCATATTGTGTCGGCTTTCACTTTAAAAATGGTTGTCTGCTTGTGTTTCTGCATCGTCTTCCGCAAATTTGGATGCACCTTTGATAAAGTGCAAGCCAGCACTCGCAGGAGAAAGGGGAAGGCGAGCAGACGGGTTTTTCATCGCATTGCAGGGGACATGACTGTGTTTTCAATGAGGGCCTACAGTCATGCACACCGCCATGTGCATTCTGTGCCTTTTTAGGTGCAACGAAGCGATGACTAGCAATTTGGCTTGTCTCCAAAATGGCACGGGCATTTGTTATGTTCAGAATAAAATCACTTTCTCCGACAGCTGTTAATTTGGAATGCAACTAGGTCTTTTTGTTTTTTCTCCCCTCACACGCTTTTCTCAGGATATCATCACTCCTTGGCTAGGGTATGTGTGTCAGGTGTAGCTTTGGGGGGACTGGTGGGGCGGTCTTCAATGAAGACAATTAAACACCTCCAGGGCACTCAGCCAAAGCCTCCCGCCCTCCGCTCCCTCCTCCCCTCTGTCTCCCCCCTTTACCCCCCCAGGCACTCTGTCTTCTGCTTGTTTTCCCTCCTCCCTCTGCTTCCCACCTCCCTCTGCTTCCCACCTCCTCCTCCTCCTCCTCCTCCTCCTCCCGGTCTTCCTTCCCTCTCTTTTGTCGCGAGCGCAAGTTGGGATTCTGTGCATGATTGTAACAAAGATGGGGTGAACAGGTTTTGCACGAGCGAGGGCTCACATTTGCTGGCACATCAGGTGTCGCAGCACTGGGACACAGTTGGTGCCATGCCTTTCCCAGTGTGAGGTCCACAGCACGGGAGGGGCTCGCTGCAAGGGACGGCAACGATCTCTCTCGCTCCCCGCAATCGTTAATTTATGTGCGTTTTCGGACCCTCGAATGTGGTGCTGAACATCCAAACCAGTGCAACAAGCGAATGTACCGTATGTGCATATGTAGCAGCATGACGACTTCACACCCAGAGCATATCCGAGAGGAACCCTGAGGAAGCCGCAAGAATGAAGGCATTCTTTTTTATTTTTCTCACCTCGGGGAATTTGTTGAGCAACAAAGCAACAAACAGAATTCAGAAGAACACATTCAGGTGTTAACACATTCTGTAGGCCAACACCAAGCCGGGGCCGCTCATGCATTCATTCATGCATTCGCCAAACATACTACACTTTATTTGCAAACACCGTCTCTCACTACCTCCTCCTCGTATCTCACAGTTAAGGCACATACACAAATCCATGCATAATAACTCTTCTGGATCTCTTTTGCTCCCGCGTCAACGCATTCTTGCCATGCGTCTGAAAAACTTTTTTTGCGCAATTTAATTTTGCGCACGAGGAATGCGGGGCTCATTGCGAAACGCGTTCGCATTTCTATGGTTACATATCCTTTCCAGAGAAAGCACAAAAGGCGAACGTGTTTTGCTAAACCCGGCTGAACCAACTGGAACCAGATGTAACCTGCTCACAGCTAATATAAATAAATGTGACTTAATTTTAGTGACGGTTTGATGAAATTGGCAAGAGATATTCTTGTGTTTGAGTCTGTGTGTGTGTGTGTGTGTGTGTACTTCAGTTTAAATATAAGCAGTGACACTATTTTTGACCTTTAAGGTAGGAATTGCAAATTGCGTACAGTTTTTTCTGGCTGTGTTTGTGCATGAGCTGACTCATGCATGTTCTAGCTCTCTCTCTGTTTATCTTACACATTATGTATGTGAGGCATCTGGCCCGCCAGCAGCTTGACCTTTGACAACTCCGATACTTCACACTGTGCTTTTCAAGCGCCCACAACTTTGTCCCCAACACTGATTTAAAAGTTTGTAGACTTTTTTTGTGTGTTTTTCTAGCTTTTCTTTGCCCTGTCTGGGTTCACCCACATGCGCCTATTTGCGGAACAGCTTGTTGTGCCACATCTCCAGCAGGCATGGCCGTAAACTGGCATTCCTTCTGGGGAGGGGTTTTGTCAGGAATCTCCTCACTCTGGCAGCAGCGTCGGCTGCTACCACTAATTGATAGCAATTAGGTCGTATTATTTAGGAATTTGACATCATGTTCAACTTTAATCGGGGTGGTTTGATGAGACACAACTAAATGCTGTTAAACTGTCAAAACACAGGCAAACAAAATGCTTGCTTGCTGCCGGCATTGAAGGCTAATGATAGTCGTGTGTGTGTGTGTGAGTGTGAGAGATGGTCTCAGTGTGTTGCGTGGGTTATGTGGGGGGCATAGTAGCTTAAAATATACTGTGAAACACTCCTGCACTACAGCTGCGTAACCCAAGTCACTGTCCATCAAACATACTTGCTTTAATATCAATAATAGTAATAATAATGGGAGGGGCCAGCTGCAAGTGTCAGTGGTATGACAATTTTTTTTTTTTACCTCAAATTGAGCATTTATATGAACACATAATGATTTAAGACACACAGTGGCACAGTGACAGTGTGTTAAACAGATATAAGGGCATCTTAAGTGTTTATTAATGTATTAGCCAACAGTTATAATGTCTGTATAACTCTGAAGTCCCTACTATCAAAATAGTTGCCAATTAATGTTTCTGTCGAACAGCATATGGACTAACTCTCCATGACAACTCATCAAAGCGGCATTCGCTCATGAAGGACATGAGATGTGACTGAAAAAAAATTCAAAGTGGACCTTGGGTTACAAAGCATGAACCTTCAAGCTCAATCGACACTTGTACAAAATGTCCGATATGCTTACAAGTAGATTGTAGTTTGTTATAAATTAGTTGAGTCTTTATTAACTGCTTCTAAATGCTAAATCGAGGGGTTAAAGTAAAGTGTTATCTGGACTCGAGAAACTGGTGTTGATCAATACTGACTGCTGCACAACCATGCATTTGGAATGTGTGGGGCGATGCATCATACTCTCAGCGGCGCGACAAGACTACCTTTGGCCCACCAGAACATATTTTAACTCCCCTCTTCCCTCTCTCTCTCTCGCCCCTTTACCTTATAAAAATGTATGAAAGCGCGTAACAATGGAAGACGGGGTTATCCTCCCGCTCTTTCTCTCTCGCCGTCTCTCTTCTGAGGACACGGTTAATGTGTCTCATATGGAGGAAGGGTGGGAAGTGTGTGTGTGTGGGGGGGGGTCGAATGAAAAGCCAACACGGTTTACACAGAGGGAGGCTCGCTGGCTTCCCCCCGTGGCAGAGCCGTGTTAGAGGTGGCACACACTGTGACCTTTGACACCGGTGGATGCTGGAGGGTTCCATAACACACCACACACACACACACACACATCTCTGGAAACACAAAGACACATAGAGAAGGCTCTACAGACACGCACAACAGCAGTCACAAAAAACCCTCCCTACACAGCTGTATGCATGCTTGCACACTCTATTCACCTAGAGGGACAATATCCTCCTGAGTTCCTCTAGCTGAGGAATTTCATTATTTTCTCTCTTCTTATTTCCTTTTGGCTGGAGGTTTGTGAGGCAGCACGCTCATGGACACAATTACTCAGGGTCATATATGCATTAGTGAAAAACTAAATCCCCTCCCAAAGTAGATGTGTGATACATTTGTTTTTTTCTGTTTCGGGGCGGTGTGTGTGTGTGTGGTCATTATTTTTCTAACCCTGAACAATCCTTCCGCAGCGCTCTCTCAGAAGTCTCTCAGAACAGAAGGAAGGCTTTGTCCGTGCCGTCACTTAATGCATTTCTTTTCCGAGAGACATTTCTTTTTTTTTTTTTTTTTTACAAAGGCTCGTCCATTTAGTCCATCAAGCCAGTTTCCCTGGCGACTACGAGGCAAGAAACTCGCATAACGGTCAGCATTAGCACCATACATGTTTTATGAAGGACCGAGAGCTCACCCTACTTACGGCAAACACTCGCCGAACCATTCGCGCAGCTGTGAAATTGGCGTGCGCGTGTGTGCGTGCGTTAAGAGGAGGAAATTGTGAACGTATGTATGCATTTGTGCTGCTAATATTTGCACTCTCCCCGCTTCCCTCTTGTGAGCGTGAAGCTGCTTGCTTATGCATAGCCGACCGATTTAAGGCTTTTAGCTGTTGTGCTGCCTCTCTCAGCTTATTTTTCTAACAGTTTATTCCTATAGCACCTGCATGAAGCCACAAACTCAGTGTTTTCTCCAACACAAAATCACCTTTTTGTTAGTTTGCATCACTTCCTTTTTCATAAATACATTATCTCCCTCGTTGTCTTTCTTTCTTTCTTTCCCGCTCTATCACCCTTTCCCAGAGCAGGGAATACATTGCCAGTGTGCGTCGTGGAATAAAACAAACCTGCTGACAGCGCACGAATGATTTTGGGGCACCACGCGCCATTTCCCACTCATGCTGGGATGAATATGCATTGGCGCACAGTAATTGAAGTGCCACGTCAACTTGAGCCCGTGACTTGACAAATTTCACCCGAGCCTCCCTCCATCATCGCCCGCCGCTCTCCCTCTCTGCGTTGTTTGTGGCACCTGGTCGTGAGGGCGAACATACAGCAATGGCGTGGATATTTTTGTTTTCCACCTCAAGGTCACAAAGCAAGGTGCAGAAAAAAAAAAGACGGACCCCCCCCCCGCCTTTATGTGCCATTCACCATGGCAGCTGTCTTTTCAAGCCTTTAAAAATGCAGCAATCACCTCACAAAGCTCCGGCTCAGCTATGCACATCTCTGATGACAGTCCGGAGCACAACTTCCTATGAGGGATGAGGAAAGTGGCAATCAAAGACCTCCATTTAAACCACAATAGAAGAAGCAGCCGATTGCCAAAACATATCAGCGGACACAATCAGAGCGAAGTAACGTGACACTGAAACCAAACAATGGAGGTAAATGCTGAAGGCATTTGATGATGGAAAAGCCAGGTGAGTTGTTTTTCTTTCCCCAGGGGTTTACAAAAAAGGATTAAGCCTTTCAACAAACGCAATAGGGGCACACCTGTTTCTGTGCATTTGTGTGCCGAGTGTGTGACTCTTTGTCTGTTTCCTACCCTTTTGTTTGCGGTCGCGCCCGCAGACTAATGGCTACCTTGAAGGCTAAGAGAATAGCATTTATCTTGTCTGTAGTTCAAACTAACCCTCAGGCAGTCACTTTAGCAGAGGGTGTGGGACCGGCGCCCCCACAAGGCAAACCGGATTAGATTTAAGTGGAGAAAAACTAATGAGCGATGGTCAACAGAGAACTGAGGAGTTGTTTAAAGGAAAGTTTAAGACCTTCTGCTTCCTTCTGCTTCCCATTTTCTGTTGTTTGATTTCTTTGAACTTTTTTTTCCCCACACATTGTCTAACCATCAAGGAGCCCTTCAAATCGTATCACGCACGAGGAGAGAGAAAGAGAATAGGAAGCAGGAAGAGACTGCATGCACCCCCCCCCTAAAAGTCCACTCTCAAGGCCTGCAAACATGCAAATACAGCACACCCATTGTACACATGTACAGGACGGATTTAAACACATGCAATAATCTCCCTCAATCACTTCAAGCGAATGCCCTGACATCAGATATTGGCAGCCTCTGCAAACACTATCGCCTGCAACTCACTGCGAGTGAATGGGTTTGTGCAATTGTTGCTGGGATGGTACCGGAAAGAGGCTTACCTATGGCAAATCAAGATCTGGCCTTGTGTGCATAGGCAAGAAGGAGTCCTATGTGCTGCGGGTGAAAGCTGCATGTGTAATACAGAAAAGGCCGTTTGGCCCGTTTACGTTAGCACTAGTCCTAGAGTGTGTTTTTCGGGATGCACCAGGCTACTGTATTCTTCGCCGCATGTACACAGCCACTGTAGGATGCAGAGAGGCGCCGTTTCGCCTGCCTCCCACACACGACGCACGGCTCGGATTAGAAAATCTTCTGGAAGTGACAGATTGGGTTCACACACTGCGCAGGGAAACAAGTTGCAGTCATTATCCAGTTATAGGCGTTATGATGAACTCGTTTCCAAATGACTGTTTGGGTAGTTGTCTCATATCAGGGCTGCCACACACACACACAGTCTGGGGGTGTGGAGAAAGAAGTGAGCTCACCAGGCCTCTGTAGCGGTGTGTGGCGGCGTTAGCCACTACTAGCGTAACACATTAATGTAGGCGCCAGATTTTGACATGGAACAATGTGTGGAATAAAGACAGACTACATCGATTTTGATTGTCCATCATGAGTCCGACAGCGTTATAGGAGTGTAATGCCAAATCTTTAAAGGCGATTAAAAAAACCAACAAAAGATGATCAACCTTTTCGTTCGTGCTGAGTACACTAAATAACAGACCTGCCAAGCATTTTAACAAGAAACAAAACTTTTAGACAGTTAAGCTTCAGGGGAATGGAGTCTATGAGTTTGATTTTTTCTGACAGCGAGAAAGAAGGGAGAGAGAGAGTGATGAATGATGGTTCCATCACCCCACACATTGTGAATCTGAAGTCACGCCAGGGCAGCATAAATCATCGTAATCCCTGAGCGACTGCAGGCGGCGGACAGACAGGACACACACATTGCTGCACATACATACGGACACATGTAAACACACAGACACGCGCCCTCACCTTGTTCCAGAGTTACGAAAATCACCATTCAAATCAAATCTTTATCATTATTATTATTTTTATAGCAGAAAGAGGCTGCACTTCTTTAATAGCCCACAGCTTGAGCGACGTTTAATCTTAATCAAAAGCAACCGCAGATTATGAGCAGCAAGAACAGATGGTTTTGGAGTGAAAATTGCATTTTTGCCCCAGACGTTTCTTGATTGTTTGCTCCTTTTCTCCCTCCCTCCCTCCTTGGTGTTATCATTATTATTATTATTATTATTACCCCTGCTTTTTGGTGATTTCATTTGGGTCTTAAAGGCATTATCTGGGCTTAAGACTCGCTGACCAATTCCAAAAATGCTCCAGTCAGGCCCTTTTAATAGCGTCAAAGTCTTAATCCACCTCAATACATACATGCAGTAATCCTCCTCTCCGCTTGAAAAGACCATAGCTGTCAACACTCATGTTCTTTGGCTGAACTCTGCACGAGGACAAAGCAATTTGTTTCTAAAGCGTCAGAGCAGGAGTATGGGGGGGGGGTGTCTTTGAGAAGGGAGGCTGCAGAGGGGTGAAAGTATATACAGTGTATAAAGAGATTTTTCTGCAAAAAGACATAGAGACAGTGAGCTCCTTTTTGTGGTTTTGGGCTTTGATAGAAAGCCTGCAAGCCAAAGAGTTTATCCTCTCACAAAGGTGATGCTGGGAGAGTCGAAGTAGCGAGAGGCAGACTGAGCGAATGTGCGCAGACGCCATTGTGTTCCACTCAAGGTGTTATGCAACCCGAGCAGACTCTTCCCATTTCTTGTGATTAATTGTGTGCGTGTGTGTGTGTGTGTGTGTGTGTGTGTGTGTGTGCGCGCGCACTCAGGAAGGAGATAGTGTCAGTTTAATCTTAAGTGCTGGTGATGTGAATAGGGCGAAAATAAAAAATAGAAAATAAATAACGAGAAACAAAGAATGCAGAGAGCACTTCCACTAATGAAATGCAATGTCATTTTCATGCACACACCCTATAAATGAAGCGTTATTCTCTGTAGCCACAACAGACAGAATGCTGAAGAAACCAATTGCATTCTCTTTGCTAAATTGTGCTTCTTATAAATTGTGTTTGTGAAACTAATTCAGCGAGCAGCACCGGAAGAAACTGGATTCAACCGACCAATCTGTATGTTCCGCATGTTGAAGTTACATGTGGTACATCTGGTGCCGAAATAGACCAAACCCCCCCCCCCGCACAGATTTTCCCACTATAGCTAGCATGAAGTCACTTGTTTATGATGTAGTGAAAATGAGGCCATAGACTAATGTGATCCCCTGAAAAAACAGACGGCAGGAATGCGGGAATAATCTGCAACGAGCTGCTTCAAATCAGGCAAAATGTTCACAACCCGCTCGGCGACACCGGGGTTTTGATTTTGGAGCGTGGTGTGTGTGTGTGTGTGTGGACTGTAAAGGTCCACTGGACAGGGCTCTCTTTACTCACCCTGACAGGCAGAGAGCTGTAAAAAATTGCAACATATTTCCTCTCCAGCCTCTTCTGATACTGAGAAGCAATGTTTTCACAGCTGCCTCGCATTCGCTTTTCTGCGGCTCCCCACTGCGCGCACGTATCCGTGCGAGTGCCTCCGAGTGTGTGCGTGTTTGCATACCATTGTTTTCCCTTTTTACCCAACGTGAGAAGAAATGAAAACCAGAAAGTAGGTGCCAACCGTTTGAGGCGCAGAGAGACAGAGAAGAGACGGTCCTCCTTTGTTCCCCACACCCCTCCCTCCACTTCTCCTCAGACATCTCGCTGTAATCATCTGTTTATGCAAAATCCTCAACATGATTCGCGGAGTAATCAGCTTGCCACCTCCCCAAGAAATGTTATCTCTGGCATTTTGGGGCTTATTTAATTGAAAATATGATTCTCACCACTTGATGGCCGCTCACAGTGTGCGGAACATGGATGCGGCCTCGTCTGTATCCAATTAGAAGCCAGTCATCTATGATGACAGCGCTGCGTCGGTGGGGGGGGGGGGGGGACGGCGGCCGCTACAGCAGCTAATAATAGACTAACTCTGACGATGTCTGGTAACAGTGTTATGTTGCCACGTGCTGTTCAGCAATGTAGGAAAGTTTCGTGGTTATCATTGCGAGTGCGTTTAGATGTGCGCCCGTGTATGTGCATGATCGCGGTGAGTCACGATGATATTCTCTTTTAGTTTCGGTTCAGCCCCTCTGCTGTCACGAATCAACCGAAGAGCCAATGGTCATTATTATTCTGTTTACCAAGCTCTTTCCGGTGATGAAATCCCATCCAAGCCATCACATTGCTCGCCGACAGAAAATCAAGCTGCAGATACTTTACATTTTCTCCTCTTACTTACTTCCACAGTTGGAAATCCACATTGTGCGTAAACCCCATGTCTCTCTCCCTTCTTGACCATCTGCGCGTTCTTCTTTTCCTCTTGGAAACGCTGGTGGAATGCAGAGGGCCGTGTGTTCCACCGCTGGTGTTGCTCAGCAGCCAAACGCTCCCCGAGTCCCGGCAACTAGGCGAAATATCGATCTGGACGTTGCAGACAACCTTGCCTGTCTGAGAGCAGGTATTTCTGCTATACGTTGCTTGACCTAAAGCTGTCTCCGTCTGGCTGAATAGAGAAACCATCCACAGAAAAAGTCATTAGTGATGTATTTTCCCCAGCGAGAGCATACACGCATACTTGCTCTGGTCTAAATGTAATGCTTGTGAGCGAGTCAATTGTGTCCCCCTGCGACGGATTCCGCAGGCAAGGCCGCCGCACCTGCTCGCAGAAGATGCCACAAATGAAAATCAAAAGGAGTACCGGTAACTTTAGAGTTCTTCTCTACTAATAACAGCAGGTATGGTCAGGGAGCAAGGCGGAATGTTAGAAGGTGTGTTTGCATAATAAGAAAGTGAGTGTGTGTCATTGTCTGTCTGTGTGTGCGCACAGCAACAGCAGAAAACAAGGTAGGAAACGCAGTCTTTGTCTCATTCTATTTCTGTCTGTGTCGCATCTAAACCCTTTATACACACACACACACACACAATGCATATCACATTGGCTTAACTGTCATCCATATGCCGTGACAAGAGCAGCAGGCACAAAGCCACCGAATGACTGCTGCGAGTCTAAAGGCTTAGGAACCTTAGAGTGTAAATGTCAACTTTTCTTAAACAAGTCTCTAACCTTGGCTGCCAAACTGTGCCGTTATTCACCTCGCATAAGGCCAGTGGATTAACATTGAACTGCCAGAGCTATGGACATAACGGGGAAAAATAAATAGTGTCCACTGTATCACTATGGCTATATTAAGTCTTGTAGCAGTCTTCAGTCATCTACATATTAGACTCGTTTTTCATATTTGTTTTTAATAGAAATTCCACTACTTTTGATTTTATTAATAAAATGTAAAGACAGAATTGTGGGTGAAAACTCTCCAGTCCCCGCCCCCAAAACCACCACCACCTTTTTTTGTTAAATTAGAGGAAGTCACAATCAGCATGGACTGTATGCTCCCCATTTCTTTAGGTGTGCTGGGCCTTAAAATCCAGGTGAACCATCTGATCCGCAGCTTTTTTTTTTTTTTTTAAATGTGGGTATTGTCAGTGAAAATATGTAAAAAAAAACAAAACAAAAACATAACGATGAGTCAACATAGAAGCCTGAAGGTAATATGACTAATACCACTAATGCAGCTGTAGTGATTTCATGGAGGCCAGCAGTGTGTGCATTGCTGACAGGGTGCTGATATACTGGCTGTGGCAAGTGCTGTCTTCCCCCACCTCCATGTTTACAGTCATAAAAGGATTATGGTCCATGGGCAGCTCCATGTTAGCCTGCACACATGCCTGATCCCGGGTTCATATGCGCCCCTGTGATGGGAAAGAGAGCACCTTCACGGGCGACAGTGTAGCCTCTGGAAGAGCGCTAGCGTGTCACTAATCACGTTAGCATCGATCATGTGAGTGCCCCGGCTTTGACCTTGCTTTCACTGCATTGCATTCACTCTGAACTTAGATTGTGGTGCACTGTAGCATTAGCCAAGCTGCACCTCTTGCAGAGCGGTTACAGGCACGAGGCTAACACGAGTGTCAAGTGTGCATTACTAATATGTGGAAACCATGTAGGAGCTATCACTCAGCAGACTGATTGCGGTTGTGACCGTGGAGTTGCGGGAGCTTACATGTTTTATCCTGCGTGTCAGTGTGATGTGTGTGGGCTGCTGCCGCGGATTCCCCCTTGTAATGCGCTAATATGCATTAGAATTAAGCTCGTGCCTCTGAAATGAAATCACCGGAATTAGCCGTCAAAATGAGAGCCAAGCTGAAGAGAGCTGGAAAGAATGGGGGGGGGTTGCATAGTGGTGTGAGGGGTTGGTAATATTATGAATGTAATGTTTCTTTTCATAAAGTCGGGGATGAGGTCGCCACAAATGATTCCCCTCGACGTAAGTCCGGGAAATGAAGCTTGCTCTTTTCAACGCAGATAATTAGCTGTGCTGACAGTCGATCCCGGTTGTGACACCGATATCTCTCCCCCCCCCGCTCTAGTTTGGGACTATAATCCCTCTTTAGAGGATGTGCAAGTGACAGAAGTATTTTTTTTGTCCTTCTAGAATATTCCAGCAATTAGAGAGGGCACAATAATACCCATCAACTCCTTGTAATTAGCGAGCATTTCAGATGATGCAAGAGAAACTGAGAGCGCTTTTGACCTCGACAGGGTCTGAGCAGTGATACGTGTTGTGTCTCGCTGTGTGTTTGTGTGTCTCTGGGTCTCGGTGTACACAGGGGAGTCAAGTTAGGATGAGTAAGCAGTGTGCCTCCGCCGAAGCACAAAGTGTACCTGCACCACCCTTCGTCTAAACCGCAGATTCAGCATTAATGCAAGCGCGTGCCCGCTCTAAGAGTATCGTAGTGTGCGAGGCTGTAACTAAAACCCAGGCTTGTGTGTGCCTTTGAAAAGTTCTCTTCACGTCTGTTGTTGTTTTCAGCTGTCAACTTGCTGTTGACTGTCCATGTCCAGCGATGGTTATCACAGCTGATGATGCCCTTCTCTGTCAGGCCGTGACCCCTTAACTCCCACTGAATTATCATCTGTCAGAGACAGAGAGAGGAAGAGGGAGGGCGGGAGGAAGGGTACAGAGAAACAAGGGACAGAGGGAAGATTTGGCTGAGTGCCTCCGAGGTGTTTAATTGTCTTCATTGATGACCGCCCCACCTGCTCACTTGACACACATTTCCCAGCCAAGACATGTCACGCATAAACAAATAACTCATGCGCTATTGGTGAGATTTATAGGGACCAGCCATGAACCCGCTCTCTCACAGAAACCATTCCTTTAATAGCTTCGTAAAGTCTGGGAGATGAGCTGAGGTTGCGGCAAAGCAACTTGTCATCCAAATGAGGTAAGACTATGCTAACACATAAGGACGTGTGTTTCTGGCAAATTGCAGGCCATGCCAACGGTCAAATCAGCCAAAACAAAATCCCTTTGCTATCCAATTAAAAGCATCTGGTTTTGTGCAAATGAGCATTGCAGTTGAATGCAGATCAACAACGGTCAACAGCAATGAAACCTCCTTTCCGCTACCATCTTCAGCGCTCGTGTGTCCAGATTCTTCTATGCTCGCGCTCCATGTCTCAGTTGAATCACGGACCCTCGGAATGAATGAATTAACAAGCGAACGCTCGGGGTCATTAAATTATGCAACGCGAGGAGAGATATGACATCTCAGGCCTTCGACCTTGGCCCTCTCCCGCTCTATTTCGCCAGCGCAAAAGCTAAGTCACTTCAAACGATTTAGACAAGCTCTCGTGTCATTAAATTTAATTGTGCAGTGCGCGGGGGGGGGACGTGAGCTCCAAATAACACCCTCTCTCCCACTCCCGCACTTGCAGCAACCTAGATTTGAACATAAACACATGGCGGGGGTGGGGGGATGTGCGGAAAAGAACAAGTCGAAACAGAACCTGCTCCTCTTTTCATTTTCCCTCCCTAGAGTTTAGCTCAACTCCAAAAAAGAGTTGAAAAGTTTCAGTTAGATGGAGTTTGAGCCATGGCGGTTCTGCACTCCATCTCACCGCCCCCCCCCCAACCCCACCCTTCACCCCTCACTCCTCACTCTTCATTGCAGACAGTAGTTTGTAAAGGTCAGCGCTGTCGGTCGGCTTTATTTGAGGGTGTCTGAAGACCCATTTAAGACCGACTTTAACTTCAAATGTGCTGACCTAAACGGCGCAGATCTGCTCGAGCCCAGGGTAGCATGCTGTGATTTCCCTCGCTCTCTCCATCTTTCTACATTAGTCTCTCTCCCTGCTTCATTCATTTAGATCACTTCCTGAGGGAACTCTGGAATCCCTTTTAAAAGCTTAAGCAGGCTAAAGTCCACGTATGGAATTAAGATGTGGGTATGTTGTTTTGGGACATTGCACTGCATGTGAACACACAGCTGCATGTTAGGTTTAATTGTAGTAGCTTTACACTTTAAGAACATGTATCTGGTGGAGGATTATTTGGACTCTGATCCTCTAATTACTCCGTTAGCCAAAATGCTTTAAAAGGTAAGCTAGCTTGCAGCTTTCAAAGACCCAGGACTCTGCTCTTGTTGAAATCTCGGGTGAAGGTTGGGTATTTCGTAGATGAGCAAGCCTTCCCATGACATGATCTCTGCAAGTGTTAAAAGTATGTGTTTGCCCAAGTGAAGTGTCGAAGACATCGTGCACACATACAGATCCGCGAAAATTAGCCAACAAGTGATGTGATGAAGTCGGTCTGCCACAACTTGTAAATCATTTCAAATATTCAGACACCGTCTACTTTATCCTTAATAAGTAGTCTCGCTAGGTGAGATTACGGTGTCTTTATATAAAAGCTATTGCAGGGCACTGAATATTACACTTCCTCCATGTTTTAACCTCATGGCCAGGTATGACACTAATCTTTTCAGACCAGGACGGAGGCAGCAAGGGATGAAAAAGAGACATGGGGGGGGTGGGGGTCGGGGGTGTAATGGAAGAAAAGGAGTCAAAGAGTGAGAGTCGTAAAATGGCCGGAGGGGATGCTGTTGGCCAAAGTGGGCCATTTGTGTGTGGCTGTGTGTGTTTGTGCGGCTACGGTAAATAGATGTCAGGCCCCATCATCCTTGCCAGCTTAACGAGCCATGGCACTCTCACTGGGTGAGGCCACGAGGGCACGCAGGTTAGTGGCTGTTACAGTGGCACACACACACACACACACACACCTTGCCCCCACGCAGACATGCTTTTAATAACACGAAAGCTAAATAGATGTGTTGTCTGTTTCAGAACCTACACTTGCCTGACCAAGCATCGATGCAAACGTCTTGTTAAGAGCTCTTTCCGAATCCCAAAATGCAACGACAGGAAGTGCAGAACTCCCACATTTGTCAGTGTTTTGGCTCATAACCTCAGGCCCACTGGGTATGATTAAGCGGCGCTAAGAACATGTCCAGTTAGCTCCCTCTAAACACAAAGGGGCCCTTAAAAACAGAATGGGAGCTACAGATGCTGCTTGTGCACATTCAGCCCGACTGTGTGTGTGCAGAATTTGCGTGGAGGACACTGAAAATGTCCTGCCCCACTTCTCTCTCCTCGTGTCTTGGTGAGAGTGGAGAGGGAGACTCTGCTGTCCGTCGCTTTCTTTTAATAGCCTTTCCCTGGGGGCACCGTTGGACACATGCAAAGTCAACCCTGCTAACCCACCCACATTCTCCAGCCCATTTACCCTTCACAGCACAGGAGGCACTTTTAGTGTTAGCGGTGTTAAACATTGCCGAGTTTGATGCCTCAGATTGGTTAAATCGATACTAAATCAGCACCTGCTCTCCGTTTCCACAAACCCATCTTTTTTCTTTTTCTTTTTTAAAACCACGTTTCTCCGTCACGTACCCTCTCGCTAGTCTCCCAGCCCTGCTGCTTGTCCATCAAATCCTTCCGCCACTCGCTCATTCACCACCACCCCCCAACCCCCCACCGTTACTCTCTCCCCTCGCCGACTCACTCTGCTCCCCCGTCAGAGCACATCCAATTTGCGGGGAGTTAGAGGGGGACGATATGAATCTTATCTCACCGCTGCTTTAATTATTCCATCTTCAAGGTGCGGCCCTTTTAGAGGGGGCTGGGGTTATTAAATAGTGTCCATTTTAATCAAGGCATGCTGTAGCCCCAAATTGGGCAAGTAATTAAAGTTGGAATAATGAAATTGAATTGGAGAGTCTACTACATTTACACTGGGTTTGGTTCATTTCGCGGTCGCCAATTGGTCCTCACTGACAGACAGCAGTCCCATGAGACTGAAGTGGATTAGTTTCTGAAGGGTCTCTCACACACACATCTAGTCATCTTGTGCACCTTTCGGTTCCTCAAACTCTACTCCTTCCCGTCCCCGTGTTTTGAGACAAATGGGCCAGTAATGATACCCTTTCATCGCCTACTTTCCTCCCAGTCTGTTCTCTGCTCCTCGGTGTCCTCAGTCTTTCCTGCACTTTGTAATGAAGCATTACTGTCTCCGTCTTCCGGGCAGACAGTGATAATTACCAGCAAAGCGAAGTAGACTGCAGTGCAGCAGCTTCACATACCACAAAGACACCTTTTATGGGATTACAGTGTCCCTTTTATTGTGTAGCTGTCATGTGGAACAAGTGTGCATTTGTGTGTGTGTGTGTGTGTGTGTTTCCTCAGCAACGTGACAAACCACAGTGTCCAAAAGAGATTGTTGTTTGTCAATCAATGTCATCTTAAAATGTACTAACCCTACTTCTAAAGGACCTCATGATATGAACTACATTAGGGTTTGGCAATACGATTATACATGTAGTGGTATGATATGAATTTGTCAACCTTCAGATATTTATATAAGATTTATATGTGATTTTTATAGCTTTGCATCAGTGTGGTACCTTGATGTGTCACATACTTCAATTGCTGGATTAGTCGAAACCAGACAATCATATGTGGATATTTTATCCAGTAAACAGTTTCTGAATTTATTTTCCCAAAAATGTACTACATGACACATTCTATCAGTGTCGCCACATAAGATTAGACGTATCAGATTAGAAGATTGCTAGCTGCTACGATATTTAAATCACTTCCCACATTCTATCTGCTAGTACATTGATAAAAGTTGTATTTTTCCTGTAGAGGTACACGGCAGGTCACCTTGACTGGGGCCAATTTTCATACTTCTTTTTAGATAACTAGAGGATAGACTGTGGCAAAAACTAAGGATCAATGATTTTAGCTGCGCTCGTGTCACCAAAACTTTGGGTAAAAAGTCACTTTATGGTGTAAACAGACACCGCTTCGTCCTGTGACATCCACTACTCCCTCCCTCCAAGTGTGTGTGCACCCACTGCAGCATCACAAGCATTATTTCCTTCTTCCCGTCACCTCACATGCCTCTTTCTGTCTCCCGTCTTTGCGCCCCAAGGTACCCATGTGCCCTATCAACTGTATTCCAAACAAACAGCCGCTGGATCTGTCAGGCTCCCTGGGACACGCCTCGGGGAGGGAGAGAAAGGGGGAAGTAGGGAGGAGAGAAGAAAAATAGGGATGAGGAGAGAAGGAGGAGAAGTGAGACGCACAAGGAGGAATTGCAAAAATGACGAAAGGGATGTTGGAGAAGGAGAAGCAACAGAGACGGCGAGGAAGGCTGGTGGGGGGGGGGGGGGGTATTTGTGTGTGATATGCTTCAGGGATTGGCTCATTAGTCCTTAGGGTACTGTATAGTTCATCTCTCTTTCAGGTGGATACACTCAACAATACCTCACACCTTCTAGATGAGTAACAATCCCTGCATGTGCTGTTTGCGATTTTACTGTATCTATCTGCATTATTCAGATTCATGCAAATGAAGTTGTTTGTTTGCAGCACCATGCACGTGCGTACGTGTGTGCGTGTGTGTCTAGGGTGGTAAGACTTTCTTCACACGCCCAAAGAACATGGGTGACTCTCACTCCTGTTCTATTTCTCTTGGTGTCTTGGCAGGCCTAATGCAGAGCCTGTGTAAGCAGGTAATTAATGGGAGTGAACACTGCTGCTATGGATGGAGAGCAGATGTGGGGGGTGGTGGTGCGGCTAGTTTAGTGGAAAGCCGAAAAAATTCTGAGCGGTGGGGAGATTTTCTATTGAAGAGAAAATAATGCCAGCCTCAACTTGATGTTGCGGATGTGAAATCAAAATGGCTGCCGTGGAAAAGGCTTTTATCCTCAGTGAATGTGCCGTTTGCTGAGTCACAGCTTAGCCCTTTAGCAACGCTTTATTACTCATTTCACACATTTAAGTTTTCCATCTGTCAAAGGCGGCGAAGAAAAGAATCAGGTCCAGGGGGAAGAGAACCAGACGACATTGATTGACGTGCCACCGCGATGAGCAATCCTCGACTGAGCGGTAGCAACCCCTTCGTGTTAATGCAGGTGGCTGCGCAATCGACCCAGAGCACGAACACAGTGGTGAGGCGAGGCGAGCCGCGCCACCGAAAGGACAAGTCATTTAAGCTTAATGACGCGGCCGCGCACGCCACCTGCATCGAGTCCAAGTTGGAAACCCAGAGCTCGCTCCTGTCCACACACTGGCATCATTAGCCAGCTTGTGTCCACTTCCTGAGTCAAGGGTCACGATGACAATTCGCCAGTACCGTATTTAGGAATATTACCGCCATCACTCACAGCAGTAATGAGGGAGCAGCAGATGGATGCCATTCTAGAAACTGCTTTTAATGACCGAACAGGGGACTGGGCTCCTGTCTCCAATTGGACCCTGCAGACTCTCACTCTTAAAGGGCAACTGCCAGATATCCGAGCCAAAATGGAGGCAGGAGGGCTCATTTCTACCCTTTTCCCTCTTTTTCTTTTTTAGCTCAGTCTTGCTCTGGCGATTATGCTCTCCCTCGTGCTTGTGGTGGGTGGAAACGATAGATGCGAGGGAGAGCATTATTCTTGATTTTCTAGCGTCTAGCCTTGCGCAGGCTCAGTGAGGCTGGTTTTGATTTTATCCAGCGACGGCCATTTGGGAGTGCCTTGTGTTGCCTTGCCCCCCCAATCCCTAATTCCCACACAGTCCTTTGTTTGGTAAATGGATGCTTGTGAAGGCCAATCAATACTGGCAGATTAGGAATGGGATTTAGCATTACAAAGGCAGTCCCACAACATTGTAATCCCCCACCCCCTGTCCTCCCTCACACATTTGTTAGGAAACAGAAAATACAGTATATAAATAGCCTTTTCTCAACATACATAAGCTTAAGTTCTCTTTCCTGTCGCTTTTTTTTTTTTTTTTTTGCTTACGCCTCTCCACCACCATATTGATCATTAATGCAGCCATTCTGCAGACTAATATTTCAGGCATTAATTGCTGCACAGGGTGGTTGAGGGCTAGAGAGAATAAGAACATGCCTGTTTTCTTCCTTCTTGCTCACCCTTGTGTCAGCCAGAGGACTGAAAAATAGTGGTTTAGAAACGTCTTGTAAACCATGAACCTCGAGGGAAGGAGGGAGGGAGGGAGGGAACGGAGTCAGGGTGCTTCTACAAGCCCCACGAGGCTCTTGCCGTTACCTCATTTCCCCTGTTTGTAATTAGCGGTGTGTATTAGCAGTTAGCCAGCGTAGATCCATCCAGGAGACCACTGGGGGACCGCTGCAACAGGATATCAGGTCCTTTTTCTCTGGTCCCACAGGGTGAGCCAGGAAAACAGCTTAAGCAAACAGCCTCCCAGGTAGTGTCCTCATTAGCGCTATCATCGCTATTAACAGCATTAGTGCCAATGTTTTGATTGCCGTCATTATCATTAGCAGCTTGAGCAGCGCAGCTACCTACCAGGAAGGGGTTGGCAGTGGGGGTATGACAGGTGATTTAACTCAGCCCTTGTTGACAGCCCAAAGCCAACAGGTTGTTGTTCGAGAGCAGAGAAGCCGGCGCATTCTCTTGCCGTGTCACATTTTCTCTCGAATAAAAGCTGTTAGAATTTCCAGATAATCTTTCTGTTCACAAGCTCCTTGGCCTGTGCAAGCAATAAAGTTTCATAGCAAACCACCCATAACCTGTTTTGTAAAAACGCAGAGCGGTGAGGGATTGCGTTAGAGACGGAGAGAGCTGGGGAATAGAACAATGATTCAGAGAGGTAACCACGTGCACCGAGTAGCAACTCACATGAACGGCGTTTGAGATACACAGAGCAATGCAGATGCACAAGCAGAATGAGGGGTATGTTAGAGAGGAGCACTGGAAGCGAGGGTGCGATACTACTTCAGCAAAGTAAATGGTAAATGGACTTCACTTATAAAGCGCTTTTACACCTTAACGGTTCCCAAAGCGCTTTTACAGACTGGTCTCATTCACCCATTCATACACACATTCACACACCAATGGCGACGTAGCTGCCACGCAAGGTGCTGGCCCCCACCGGGAGCAACTTAGGGTTCAGTGTCTTGCCCCACTCCGACATGTGGACCATCAACCCGGGGATTAAAGGATGACCCGCTCTACCGCCTGAGCCACAGCCGCCCAAAGTGCCATTTCTGTTTGCCTGTCCCTCTTCCTCATCTCCTCATTGTGACATAGCGTATATGAGAACCACAGGGAACGGAAACAAGAGAGATAAAAGAACGCATCAAAGATGGCAGCCATTCTCCAGCTCACCTCTGTCTTTCTCTCTCATTTCAAATGGTCCTTTTGTGCACGCTGTGGCGTCTCCCACTCTGGGCCTATGATCAGGTGGTGGCTCTAACAAGCATTCGACAGGGAGAGATTAAACACGCGACTGTCAGACGCCACACCCGACGCGTTAAATTACAGCTGCATACATGTGACATTAAGAAACCTGCCAGTATTAGACACGTCAACAAAAGAGATACAGGGAGTGAAAGAGAGGGGAGGGAGATAGGCACTGGATGTGGTGTCAGAAGAAATTAAAGCCTTTCAGCTACTTATTGACTATTATTCTAGACTCAGAGGGAAGAGGGAGCGAAAGAAATCCTAAAAGAGTAGCTGCTTCCGACCTCTTCTTAGAAAGTAACTTTTGTTTGGAGTGCACATACATGTATAAATCCCAGGCAGTTTTGGTTCTTGGTCATACTGTTCATCAGTCCAGCACGACATGCCATGTTTCCCATTTCAGTGCCAAGGAACACTGCTTGTTCGACACATGTAAATCAGACCAAGAATTAATAACAGGACATTACATTTGCAGGTACGTGCACCTGTCAAATGTTGAACAATATTTAAATGCCACAATGCATTAAATCTCAAGCATCTGGCACTCTGAGCAAGTCAAGAAAAATTCTTCGCACATGCTAATCCAAGCCTAATTGTATCTACCTTTTCTGGAGAGCAGATGTTGACATTTGTACACTGTACACTGGGGGAGTGGGTCTGAAAATAAATATTGGCATCAACCCAGGATACCAACATCTTTACAGCCTAATCCGTCATTGAGGCAATTGTCAAAGCCATGGGGGTGATATTGATTGTAATCTGAAAAGAGAAATCTATGGTTTCTACACACTGAATGGCTGCCTCCCTGGTGCCTAACATTGGAGATGAATCACGCTCCCCTTAAGGCCCATTATTCAGCCATTATTGGCAAGTACTTCTGCTCACTTAATTGGACAACTTCTCTGCAACTGCCAACCCCCTGGGCTGGCCAAGACAGAGCCCAAGCCAATCAGCCTAATTGATCCCTGCAAATGGTATTAGTCACCTCACCACTCATGGTTGCTGATAGTGGAATCATTTTTGGAGAGTTTACGTTCAATGTGTAGTAGCTGGGAAGAATGAGAACGTTGGCAAATGTTTTAATTATGTTTTAATACCATCAGAATACCAGCAGAAATCAAAGAAATTATTATTTGGCAACTCATTCCCAAGGAACCATTTCTTGCCAGTTTTTATGCCACGATCGTCGCTCACTGAGAAACAAGTCCTCAAATGAGTCTGTAAGACACTGGATAATTTTGAGCCTCATAAAACGTAGAAGCTGCAATATCTTATCAACAAATGAAAACGCTACACTTGGAAGACCGTTGGTGAGCTTAATCCCAAGGGCGTTGCAGGCCACCCAAGCAGGGGTGTCCTCTTCTTGGCAAGACAGACGACAAGAGAACAAAGACTCCTCCTAAGTGATTTAGTGTGGTCTCTGTCAGCAAACATCATTCCATGTCAGTAGCTTCCAAAGCTAATACGCCTCGATTGTTTGGAGAATTCTGATGTTCAGATGCACTGCCAAAGACAGAGCTGTTATTTCCAACTCGTTTCATTTCTGTGGTGCAGAAAAAGAGGTGAGCGCCGGAAAGGGTTGGGCGGTGGCAAGGAAAGCAACTTGCCCCGGAGTCAAACGCAGACTTCCAAGGCTCCTTGTGTTTTTCGTTAAAGCGCTCACAGTGAAGAATGGGACCTAGAGGACAAGAAAGGCGTTTGGCCCAAATGGAAATAAATAGCACGAGGAATGAAATGCATTAAGATCTGGGTATTCAGATCAAATGAGCTCATGTTCTTTGCAAGATGCAAGGGAGGTACAAGCAAACTGTTGTGCGATAAGGTATTATCTAATGGGGTAGAGGCAGGAGTCTGCAGCAAATGGGATCAATCAGCTGAACCAGAGTCCTAATGTTGGGTTTTCTGCATATACATCAGCAACAAAGTCAGAGGCTTGACAGAGGAGCAGAGAGGGATAAAGATAGAGGGGCACTCAGCGGGCATCTTAAACACTTTGGTGTTAAGCAGACACATACTGATTCTGGTCCCATCATCACTACAGCTGGCGCCAAAGACACCGTTTACATTCAGATTCTGATTAGAAACATAAAGAAGAATGTCGGGGAAAATCTGTAGAGTTTGAGATTTCTAATCACACACTCTGGCTTCTTTTTTCCTTCTTTTTTTTGTCAAGTGGAGAAGTCTGTGACAGAGTAAAGGAATGCATTTTAAGTTGATGCGCTTTTGATCCAATCTGGCAACTCCCGAATATATGGAGGGGTAAAGAAAAAAAACAAAAAAGGAAGAGACACAGAAATAAATAAATAAAACGTAGGAGAGGAGTCGGGCTTGCGTGTGGACGCCCGCTGTCAGGTCCTTCTGTCAGTGTGAAATATTGCTGATCCCACCACACTTCCAGTTGGGCGGTGCTTGTAATGATTCAGTCCTTGCGGGGGTTCAAAATGTCATTTGTCTCACCTACCTCTGAGTGTACCGGTGTCCTCTAAGTACAGACTTCTGCAACATAGGGATGGTTATTTTAAGGGATAAGGGCACAAGGATGTATTATTACTTATTGCGGTATTTAAAGCCAATGAGCTAACAAGCTATTGAAATACCTACTACAAAAATGCTGACAGAGAACACTAAGCGTGACCACCTACCTGACTTTGCACTGCAATTCAGCTGCTAGACTGACACCTTCTGCAGGATACATTCATTCCTTAAGTGCTCACGGGCGTGAGACCATTCCCTTATACAAGCAAAATGTTGACTTTGCAACAGCCCTTTCCCATCCGAAGAAAAATTGACTGCATTTCACACATTAATTACCTGCGTCAGGGATCACGGCTGTGCTTCGCCTTTCCAACGGGCCACATTCCAACTCGTTTCGCGTCGCGCTCTTGACCCCTCGTGCACCCCTTGCTGCTCCTCCTCAAGCTAATCGATAACCTGCCCTGATGAGTGGAGACTCCCCGTCACCAGCTCCTCAGGCAACGGAAATCAATAAAAAACAATACCCATCTACATCCATGAGCTCAGAGCCCATTTGTTTTTCCTGTTTACCAGTGGCGGGTGCTATTCTATCAAAAAGCCTTCAAGCAGCAAAGAGAAAAAAATACGGAGGGAGGAAAAAACAAAACAAAAACACAATGTGAAAAGAAATGCCATTATTTCAGCATCTGTTGGGAAGGGTTCAGTGCACAGATGGCGACGCCGTAATGTCTGTTGGTATTACAACTCCAACATTACTATGTATTCAGCTAGTCAAGAAATGCATTAACCAAAACAGTCACTATCGAAATATAAATGTGAAAGAAATTTGTCATTTGATCAACCTGACTTCTCAGCATTGACCAAAAGACTAACCTCTAAATCAGCTGACGGTTAGCTGAGCAGCCCTATATGCAACAGTGTTGTTTATTTGTCCTTTCTGCAACAAAATGCCACAGCCATTCAGAACCTCCATATAGTCTAATTTAAAACTGATATGCTGGCACTGAGCAATGTGTACCTCGGTAATATTCTCCTTAGCTTGTTTGTGTCAGTAAATAAGCGCTCACTTTCAGGAAGATGGCCTAATCCATACTCAGCTGTTAGCGGCTGATATGTTTGTTGTGTATTAAATATTTGGTGGGTTTCCCTGCCTGGCTACGATATCCACAGCTCAAATCGATTTGTGGAGATTTAGTACCCAGAATGCTTCTGCGTTTGAATTACAAAATCTGTGCATAGTGTTGAAGATTGGTTGGCGCTTTTGTATATATCATTGCACTCGCACAAACACAAAACAGAAAAAGCTTTGTTCCAGGCAATTTTAAGGATGACAAAAGATGCTCTATTTAATGCACAGCAGGGAATAAAGAGACAGATAAATGAGCTCGTCCTGTATACAGTAGCTTGCATCCTTAACAGTTGGAGTGTTCGTACTGGGAAGAAATGCTTGTCCTTCTTTCTTTTTATAGCCATGGGCACCAAGGCCTTTCATATGACACAAAATCATATCGAAACCACAGCATAGCATATTTATTTATGCTATGCAGCAACACACTTAACTCCCCAAAAATATAGGACGAACGCAGTCCAAGAATAGATGGCGTTTCATAGCCTAAGCTCATTCCTTTGATTCTTGCCGAGGCTCCCTCTCTACGAAATCCAATGAAAACGTGATTTATTCCTTTCCTTCCCTTTTCTAATTTATTTCACACGCGTCATACCAAGACAACTTGTCTCAGAGCTTTACGCAAGGTACGAGGGATGAAAATCAAGTTGCATGGAATATTCAGTGATGAGGGGTGGATAAATAGTTTTGACACATCAATGGCTAAACCTCCCCAGCCCTGAAATGGCCAGGCTGACCCGCAGAAACACACCAAGCAGTCATTATCTCCTGAGACCAGAGTCGGCTTTTCCCCCCGTTAGACTGTGTCGGATTCACATCAATTTAGCACGCTACCGCCGGCGCTCGCAGAGAATCCGTTTCTTCTGGACATTTAAAGACTAATCTCATACTTTAGGCCTAATGCAATTAAATGGTATTGAACTGATGCATAGTTCCATACATACATACATACATACATCCCATCCAGTGAGTGATTTGCCACAGGCCTGGGAGAGACATGAGCTGGGGTGAAAAGGTTATGATTGTGGCTTGGGGTTGGGCCAAGAAGGGAATCTTGCCGCGCTCCAATGTGAGAAACTCAGGACCATTATAGAGCCTGTATATATTACATTTATGTTCTGGTAACAATCTCATATTTCCATGTCTGCTCTTGTAATTTGAACAGGACTGATGTCGTAGATTCATCTGGTGAAAACCAAATAACACTCAACGTGTTTCATAAAGCATAAAATAAATGGAGTTGCGTGCTGCGGCTCAACGGAGATCCAGCAGTGTTTTGTCTTGTGAAGCTCGGTTAAAAGGCAATGAATTAGTATTATTTATGGGCCTTCAGACTTGAATTAAGCGTCGTCAATAGCGAGAGCAGAACATAGATGCGGTCAAGAGACACAGGCAGAAGTAGTGCGCAGTGAGTGCCACAGAAAGGCTTCATGGTTGAGAAACAAGCTACAACATGAGTTATTATAGAAAAAACTGATTTTGTGTGGATTCGTCACACTACCAATTGTGTTGTCAAGACAATAGAAAATAAACGTCAACATGAGTAAAGACAGATGCTATGCAGCACTGATTTATACCTGATAGAATGAGCTCGACTCATCAAGAGAGGAAACAGGAGTGTTGTTTACTAGTAGCGTTGCTTTTAAGGCTGCATTGTGCAGGTAGCTCAGGTGGTAGTTTATTCTTCTTTGTCCTTCCCACAAACTTAGTTGGGATGACGTGGCCTCGCGTTGAAAGCGCCGTACCAAAGCAGCTATTCATAGAAGAGCGTTCGCAGATGTTTGAAGGATTTAAAATATGACTTAGAGGTTGCAAACGTGGTCTAAGTCTGTTTTCAAGGTCTGGCCACAGGTCCAGCAGGTGATTTTCAGCCGTTGGCAACGCCACGCATAGGCCCTCCATCATTTTGTGCCCGCTGTCAGTGAGAGGCTGCACACTGCGCCCTGACAAGACAGAGAACATTCATAAAGTTCCCGCAACGTCTCAGCAACCTTGACAGAATGTGGTGTGTGTGTGTGTGTGCTTTTCCCCCCTAAACTCATCTCCAGAGGCAGGAGTTGAGGGGAGCTCCGCTGTTCACGAGTAGCCTAAGAGCACCTGCCACATTCATGGCGCAAAGACGTCAGTAAATCTGGCCGCTAATGTACCACAGAATCTTTTTCTGTTACTCTCTCTCTTCCTGTGCCTCCAATATTAATGAATGTCAGCCGAATGCTGCCATGGGCAAAGATAGAAACGTGTTCTTTCCACTATGCTAACATGAACAAGGTTATAGCTTCTCCCTTAGCCTGAGTGGAAATTGCAAAAGAGTGCACGTGGCTAGCAATGGTTCATCGCAGAGCCATGGGTAACTATTAGCCAAGTGATAGGCAAGACTGAATGACTTTATCCATTCAGGGTGGTTATTATTGAAAGCTGAGCCAACGAGCATCCCAGCACCAGGTGAGTAATTCTTGGCTAAATGGTTAAAAGCAGTAATGACGAGAAATAGTCCACATAGTGGCGGAATAATAATGAGCAAAACCAGTGTATAAATACACTTTTTTCCACTTCTCTCACCCAGTATGAGAGGAGAGGAACGGGTTTACCGCACACGAAACCTTGAGGCTATTTTTAGAGGCCGCCTTTGCCTGCAACTCAGCAGTTGTAGCAATGAAAGAAACTCTCTCTTCTGTATTCTTCCCCCAAAAGAAATTGTGATAATGAGGCTTCACCAGCGACCATGTGCCCATTAATATTTGATGCATCTGAACACACACACACACACACACACACACACACACACACACAGTGTCTTAAAATACTGTGCACAGACATATACAATCAAGTAAATTCTCACAGTTGTCACGTGTGAGATGTTGCATAGTGCGTCTTCTTAACATGCCCCCATTGCTCATTTCCCGCCACTCCATCTCTCTTTAAGAAGGAACGTCGAATCATGAGGGAGCATGCGCCTTGATATACTTGGCCTATATCCTGTTCCGAGAGTCACATGGTTTTTCTGAGACAGCAGTCATTTGTTACTGTCCTTTTAATCATGCTAATGCAGCCGCTCTCTCGCACTTTCTGCTCTCAGAAGCCGACCACACTCGCACACACACATATATCAGCGTGAACACACACTCGCATGCACACAGACATTAAAGGAAAAAAAAAAAAAGAAAAAAGAATGGAGTGCCCAAAGGTCCCTAAGGCATATGAATCTTTTAAGTGGGGAATTCTATAACTCCGTATCTTTGCATGCCCGTGGGCACACTTTTACACACAGTCGCACACATTCACATAAACCGACGTGCACATTCGTGCACACAAACACGACATGGATAGAGAACGAAGAGGCTACCATACTGAATCAAATTAAGTGGTAATTTTGTAGCACCGGAACGCCACCACTGTCTTTTCCCTACTCCTTTTTCTCGCTGCACTTCATTAGCATTCCGCTCAGACGTTACTCCGCTTTCTTCCCCTTCTCTCCCATAGCCTCTCCCTCTCCTCCTGGGAGTTGAGCCCAGTGCATGTTAAGTGATAGGGCTTCGGAGTCTTACCGGCAGGGCTGTCTGTGGGTGCCACATAGCGCGCTGTGCAGGAGCCATGTATCGGGTGCAATAGAGGAGAGTGGCCCTTTTAGTAAATCCACCCACCCGTGTAAAAATGATCAATCTCATGAATTTGCCAATAGGGAGTCGTTGGCCGATCAGCAGAGACAGATAATGAGAGAAATGGGGTGGGGGGTGTGAGGGTAAGGGAGGGGAGAAAGTGTGTGGGTGGGGGGGGGTGACAATGGGGACAACAGGGAGGAAATATTCAAAGGTATTGAAGAACAAAAAATGGAGAACGGATTAGTGAAGACGAAAGAGCAGGTGAGCGCTGATAGACAGAGCTGCCATGAAAGAAGGAATGTGAACATCAGTTTCTGCTCTGATGGGAAAGGGAGGGGGGTAAGGAGGGAGGGGAGAAATGGGCCATGTTTTTTTCCCTTTCACGCTTTGTGTCCCCCGTCTGAAAGCCAGCAGCCCGTCTTGGCGGCAGTGGAGCAAGGTACATGTTTGGGGTTCTTTTTGTCAAGCGTGAGCAGGTCCTGGTGAGGTAGCGACAAGAGGGTGGGTGGGTGGGTGGTGTTGACTGAAAAAGTTCCCGTCCTAAATTCAGGGCCTGGTACAGCCTGAGGGTGATTCCTACTCTACCAGGCAGTGTGGTATGTAAATGTCATGGGACTCAACAGAGTGAGAGGCTGTCTTCCTCCGTTTGTTGGACAAGACATCATGAGAGGTCAGGGGGAGCTCTGCTTGGCTTGTGTTGGTGTCAACATGAACACACTGGGTTTGACATACGTGACCACTTAAGTGCAACTTTCACGGAAACCTCAGGATAAGTGATACATAATGGATTCACTGATAAAGTGTAAAGAAAAAAATAAAATGTGACTGATGGTACTCGTATTGTAAAAGAACTACGGCGTATGGACAAATGTATGTGGACACCGCTGTCACTTAACATACATGATAAGTCCCACCCACTGCAGCCAGGCAAAAGTGGTAATGTGAGCCTGATAATGTGCAAACAAATACACTGACGCACAATGTGACGTCCATAAAAGAATTTTTTTCCTGAATTTGGTGTGGAAGACCTTGACTGACCTGCACAGAGCCCGACTTTAACACTATCAAACACCTTTTGTGATGAACTGGCAACATTGACAGCGTCGCTCAACACTAGTGGCCGACCTCGCCAAGGCCCTGGTGGCGCAAAGCTAGGTCTGAAAGCCTTCCCAGAAAGAGTGGAGGCTGTTATAGTAGCATATTAATGCCCATGGCTTTGGAATGAGATGTTCACCAATCACATATGGGTGTAATATTTGGGTGCGCGCATACTTTTGGCATATAGTGTATTTAGCCACGGTACAGTTTGAGCAATCACGGCCTCGTATTGTGAAGGACAACGCCTTGTTCGTTTGTCAGGTGTATCATCCATAGAGGCAAAGCTGTGGTGCAGTCTTCCGTGTATTCAACATGGCTGGACAGGCTTAAATGCCCACACACACATGAAACTACAAACAGAGAATTACTCAAATGCACCATCCATGTCCACTAACAATTATGTGAATAAAGCTGACAATATTCAGCTGGAGTCTGAGTAAGTGTAGCATGTGTGACCTTAAAGCGGCGAGGTTTGGAGAATCGCAGCATAAGAAGAAGAAAGTGAACAGTACTTTAAAGTGTAGCCTGGGGCACATTAGCATGTGCGCTAGCTATGGCGGCGGCGCGTGGCTGGCATTTTATTTATTTATTTATTTATTTATTTTCCTTACAGCGCTTTTAGCACACCCCGTTTGTCAGAGGGAGGCATCATCCTTTATCGGCACATTTCATGTTTCCCAGAGGACTCTGTGAAGCGGGTGATATTATTGAGGAGCGCTGAGGCTTATTAAATTCCCAAGCATATTACCAGTCTCTCTCTCTCTCTCTCTCTCATCAACACTTGTGTCTCTCACTCTCTACCACTCACTGAGTATGTTTCTCGCTCTCTCTCTTAATTTGGTTGCACACGCCGCTGTAGCTCAGCGAGCCCCCTCCCATTCGTCTCTCAAGAGGAAACAAAGGAAGTAAATACGTTTTATTACTTGTGATTTTTTTCCATCAGGTATTGCCCTTCCCGAAGCTCACCCACCGTATGTGTTATAGTGTGGCTTCAGCTGTGCTATTCATCATAAGGACAGCGATAATGCTAATCTGTCAACCAGTGAACTGGATAGAAAGCAAATACTCTGTCAGCTTTGCCGGGATTACGTTGGGAGTCATCAAAAGGAATATTAGCTTTTTTTCCCCTTTTTGGCTCTAGCTCTGCGCATAGAAAGTGATCGGTCCAATACTATTAGTTTAATATCGTTTTAAAACTACAACTTCCATTTCTGAAAGCTTTCTCCCCAATACACGCTTGTTAATTCAATAGTTCTATTGTGTGTATATATAAATATATACACACACACACGTTTTTTTTACAATAGAATTTTTTACTTTCTATTGTTTGCATATGTTTTTGCTACACTTATTTACCATATATATTGCTCTCTTTTGCACTATCACCTTTGCTGCTGTAGCACTGCAATTTCCCCACCGAGGGACCAATAAAGATTATCTTTTCGGGCCCAAAATGAGTCACAGGCTTGTTTCTGGTCTCCAAACATGACAAGAGAAGACAGGAGTATACTGTACACTGGAAGGGTGACAATAAGGGACCAGTGTGTTGAGCGCTCGTCTTCATTGCCCCTGTACGGAGCTGAAACTTCCAGAGCACTCCATTCCCTCATTTGCTTAGGCCAAAGGAATCCGCGCGACTGTGTGCCAGGTGCATTTATCAGACACGCTTTTGCTATTTTTTACGATGCTGACACAGGCGTTGATGCCTCTGTCTCCCTCGCTGCAAGGGAAGCATATTTACATATGACCTTGCATGCAGCAATTGGTGGAATGGGGATTCACTGAGTTTTATTTAGCTGAAATGACGTGCTTTTATCTTGGATGTCACAGCAGAATATGAATATGAAAATATGAAAAGAGCAGTTGAGTCAGATCGGGTCGTGATATTCATGATGATTAGATATAATGTGTTTACTAGTTTGGCTGCCAGCTGTACTGTATGTCAATGGCCTGTACAGTAGCGTATGTGTGGGCTGCTGACTAAATGTGCATGTGTCGTTCATTTTACATACAACACACATATTGTCCTCTAGGCACAAATGACAACCTGTCACTAGACACCTTGGCAGCTTCGAGATAATTTTTCAGTCAATACTGTGAAAATAATTCAGCGTCACAGCGGCACAATTCATGTTTCCATGTGTTTTTGTGTAGGAGAAGACAGGAGAGCTAGTAAACCACGATGACAGTCTACGTGTGCATCCATGCATGTGAGTCAGTGCTGAAGGTGTGCGTCTGGGGAATAGCACACATAAGGCCTCGAGGAAAACCACCGTCTATGAACCATGGCACGATACCCTGTCTGCATCCCTCATACCTAAGCCGCGCTGCATTGTTATGAACTTCAGAGCTTCATTGTCAGAGTGAGTGTGTGCGAGACAGGGATGTCGAGACTATGCTTGATGCTATGAAAATCTGATGCGGAAAATATCCTGTCAGCGTTGCATTTTAATTGGAGACCACGCAGATGCAGGATTTATCATCGGAGCGCCCCCTCTAGCCCCCCTGTACCGCACCCAAATTACTTTGGACCTCCAGGCCGAGCTTAGTTCATTTCGAGCTATTTCAGTCATTTGTAGAAAGGTTGTATTTGTCCCTTAAAACGCTGTGTCTGAGCAGCGACCGCTCATAGGACGCATCACGGAATATACAATCACTCCATCACGGGTCAGATAATTGGTGTCTGGTGTATATTTTTCTCTTCTCTATTCTCTTGTAGGAAAATGAGTCTGGCCTTTGGGGCTTTATTGCCCTAATCTGCAGTCCAGGCCGCACTTCTTCCGCTGGTGATTGATATTTGGAGACATCGGTGGGACAAAAACAGTTTTGAGTCCTGACGCTCATGAAAGACCCATCAGCTCTGTCGTCGATCAATGTGAATAAATATTTCCCACAACCCAGAAGCATTAGAATCCAGGATGGGGGGGGGGGGGGGGGGAAAACGCTCCCCTCGGAAACAGTAAAAAGCCTATTGGGGGGCGGATGGGACAAAAGGGGGGGGGTAG
>JAVQJF010009280.1:0-20054 GCA_036023855.1 Gadopsis marmoratus | reverse complement strand
AAACTTAGAAATGCCTGCTTCACTATCTCCCAATCTGTTTTCAGGGCAGGAATTTGAACAGGCAACTTTCGGCCTAGTTGCCCACCCATTATTTCTACCTGCCCACCCAAATATAGCAGTCTAGAACCGGCACTGCAGTTAGTTTAACATAATTTATTTTCTTGTGTGCAGTCTACTTTCTAATGTCACTACAATAAGTCTAAATATTCCTTTACAGTATATTGTGACTTTACACAAATATATCATAGGTTTAATATATCATTGTAATATCATGTTATATTGTAGCTACTCAGTGAGTGAGTTTGTTTCTCCAGCTTTAATTTTGCTAATGAAAATTATTAGGAAAAATATTCACTGACAACCTATTTTTTTTACGACTAAAACAACAGGGGAATGGACAAATTAAGTAATTACTGTTTTATTGCAAAATATTATTCCACAACCTGCATGCATCTGCAGAAACACACACTGTAGTTTAGTAGATTATATCACATTAGATTAGTAAAACCGTTTCCTCCGCCTCCCAAAAATATGTTCAGAAGTTGATTTAGCTGCCTGGCCTGTTGCACCAACGACGCATCCTGCATTCACTAATGTTCTGTCTCTGTCAGTAATGTTATCTGATGGTTAAACAGACAGATGCACAACATTCATCTACAATCCACTGAGAAATAGACAAGAAGCAGCAACAAAACACGTAAAGTTGACATTACTTTGGCTTATTATGTTGCTATCAGAAGGAATAAGTCAGAATTGTCGACAGTCAGCCATCTGAATCTTCTACATGTTCAATAAAGAAGTATCACTATGTCAGCTGATGTTTTAGCTTCTCCTCTCAAGCTAAACCCAGACTGAACTGAATCAGCGTAGTCATTGAGTGTGTGTACAAGTACACAGTGCCTTCCCCCCCCATCTTGCGATAGTCAGGAATGACACCTGTAACCACGGTAACTGTACACAACAAAGCTGACGAGAGCTGGAGCCTCAAAATGCTCACACATGTCACCGACAAAACCTGGATTAAAAGGTTTGCATAGACAAAAACTAACAAATTAAAAAAGTTCTTCTCATGATATCATATTAAGATTATCATCTTTTCAGACAGGAAGGGGTTACTGGACAGCTGCCTCGAGCTCAGTGTTCTGTGTTTTGAAAGAATGGCAGCAGCGTGCCGTGTTGAGTGAACTCAATTAAACATTATCCTAGTAAAATAAGCTCCGGAGTTGTTTTCCTGGTGTGGTTTCTGTGGTTGCCATGGTCGCACAACGAGCCGCAATCAACTCGCACAGCCATCGCCTAGCTCCTCGCTGCTGCCGCCGACCTCGGCGCCGCACCTTCAGTTACGTTTACATTGGGAACACTGAAGGCAGATGCAGCACCCACTCACTGTATGACATCCTGCCAGAGAGACTGCACGCATCCCAGAGCCTCCACATATAACCAGGAAGAGCAGGTAGAATGTTCACACCACACTCCTTTGCCATTTTGATGTATTCTGTCTCCTTTTGTAAACTCATACTATGCTAATGAGCAATAATGCAGAAGCAGCAATTTTTCTTCTCCCTCAAGATGATAAATGGCATTTGAAATGATCCATTCTGTACAACACAGAAGCTTCTGAGTCAGTGTAGCTCTGCTGCCTAATCTCCTACAAAAGACACATTGTGTTTAGACACAGGCAGGGTCCATCACAGAATAACAAGACCGGGACATAAATCAGCCCACCAACTTGTATTTTCAGAGTGAACGATTCCTTTTAACACCAGATGAAGCCTGTTCATTTCACAGCAGAGGTCTGCCGTGCCTGACGCTGCATAAAACAGGTTTAGCTACTATCAAAGACTGGATGTCACTCAATTTAATTCTGAGAAAACTGTGCTTCTTATCATTTGCTCTGAAAAAATAACAAATAACATTTTTCAGTCTATTGGCCCACTTGCCCCTTACGGCAAACCCAATTCTAGGAATCTTGGCATAATATTTGACCCAAAATTGACTTTTGACCTTCATGTTAAAAAATTGGTCCAATCCTGTTTTTGTTCAGCTCAGAAACCTTTCAAAACTCAAACCACTACTATCGGCTGTTGACTTGGAAAGACTAATTCACGCATTTATTTGTTCCCGTCTTGATTTTTGTAATGACCACTTCACTTGTCAGCTAGTTCAGAATGCATCAGCAAGACTTCTGACAGGGACCTCGCGAAGACAACACATCACTCCTATTTTAGTATTTTTTAAAAGATTACTTTAATTACTTTTAAAGCACTTGTGGCGACCCAGGGGGATCGGCGCGGCTGCGTCTCGTCAGCCGATGAGGACAGGTGGCGGGCGGTGTGTCCATCCCCGTCCACAGGTTACAACCGCTCGGCAGCCGGCGGTGGACGCACCTGCCGCCCATCGACCGATCGCCGCCACGGGAAATCAGTCACGGAACGCAGCCAGTATATGACGGAGCCGTCAGAGAGGAGGAGGTGGAAGGGAAAGAGAACGAGAGACGGAACGAGAAGAACGGCAAGGAAAACGAATGAGGAAAAAGACAGTGAGAAGAGAAGACCTGATTAACTTTGATGATCTGAGGCACCCTGCCTATATGTTTTGTGGAATAATAAACCGCCTTTTGCATACGATAACTGCCTGGCTGCGTGTGCTGTTTTGGGTGAATCTGAACCTCCTCCTAGTGTGTGGTCTGCCACACACTAAATGGCTTAGCACCAGCGTACATTGCTGAGCTACTTAACCCCTATTCCTCTGAGCGGGTCACTTAGGTCTTCACATCAAAAATTGTTGGTTGTACCATAAGTAAAACGTAAAACCAAAGGCGCTTGTTCTTTTGCCGCTACTACTCTTTTTTAATTCTCCAAGGTGTTTTTTTAAGGATGCGGTGGATTTTCTTTTTTATATAAAGAAACTTTTTAATATTTTTTTTGCATCTTATGTTTGTGTTGATGTTTCTTATTATGTGTTCTGATGTATTGTAAAGCCATTTGTAACTGAAGTTAAAAAAGGTGCTATATAAAGTTTTACTCACTTACTCACACTGTCTACAGGAGTACCTCAGGAACACAATCCCCTGCTGTTCTCTCACACACACACCCAGTAACAGTCACCCAGGTGCCACCGTCTATTCCCACTGCTCTTAACTAAACCAGCCAGGCTTTATGTCTCCGTGAGTGAAGGGCTTTAACAGAAATAATTGCTTCCCTCCTACGAGAGCCCGGCCCTCTGTCACACTAAATTATCACACAGGCGCTTAGTCAGACAACTCTATCTCTCACACACACACACACACACACTGTGAGAGGTGTCCACCACGACGCAAACACATACGCTGTCACGGTGTTTTGTTTGCTTGGGCAACAATACGAGCTTTGCCAATCACTGTCAAGTGCTACTGCAAACTAATTCAACCCAGGCTTTGGAGCGCGTTTAGCTGGAAGACAGTCATGCGAACGGGGAGCGAGTGGTCACGGCTTTTGCGCGGGCCCCATTTTTTTTGTGTTTTTAAGTGTTGCCGTCTTAACTCATCGCCTTTCCTTTCCCGTTCCTTACCCGCCGCACAGGGTCGCAGTGTGAGGCTCCAGATGATGACAGGCCCATTTCTTAAAAGGCATCAAATAGGATTTGTCAAGCGTCGTGTGACTCACTCGCCGAGTGCTCGCCACGCAGCGCAATTTTCCAGCGCTGTCCCACTTTCCCCCGACACGAATGTCGAAATGTGGGCGCTCGTTTTATGGATGACAAACACACCACGTCTGGCTTTGGGAACACAGAGAGGGACAAAGAAAATTGCTTATTAGGGCATAAATCTAATTCAGTTTGCCAGCTTCAAACAATGCCGTGATCTGCTGCAGAACCACTGTGTAGCAATGCATGTGTACAGTATGTGCTCTGGAGTCTGAGTACACATGCTTATTGGGTGTGTGTGATCCTCCTGCTTGTGTGTGTGTGTGTGTGTGTCTGAGGGTGAGGCGGGGTTGAAGCAATGCACCTCTTCTTTGATCTGGTGCCAGCGTCTCCACAGTGCTGCAGTGTGATGCACAATCCAGTCAGTCCCAAAGTTATCACAGTTTCCCAGACTCCCCGTGTGTTCTCACAAACACGATGTCACGCGCTAAGACACATTGCAGGTAGAGACCTCGGACCACTGGTCTGAGTGCTGAATGTGAAGATGTGATTAAGCTCCATGTCACCAGAACTGGACGCAGTGTTACAGCACGTAGTCATATTTGAGACGAATGCATTAATATGACAAAGATTGGAACCAGTTAGTGTTTTTACAGTACACAACACTGGCAGTGTAGTGTGTTAATATTAGTGGTTGTGAAAAGAGAGCATTAAGATTTTAATCAAGACAGTCAGAAATGACCAGATAAGCTGCTTTAGTAGTTTATCAGTCTGGAGAAGGGTCGTATATTTCCTGGGAAATCTCGACAAAACCTACTCACTTTTCCTGGGAATACCACCAGCGGGAACTTGTGTTTTTTTTTCTTTTTTTTTTTTGCGTGGTTTGTGTGTCTTTCATCACCTGTGTGTTGGTATCCCACCCTCACTGACGCCAGTGACAGCTCTGGATGTGTTTGGTGCCCTCTGCACACTCTCAGTCTTTCCATTCTCAAATCCGTGTAGAAGATTGCTGAGCATTACGACTAAACATCACGCTCTTATATGAACCACACAGCACTTTAACATTCATACTGTGGACAAACGTTCATGTTATATTCACCCAAAGCCTGTGTCTGAACTCATTTCAGATTAGTGTCTGTGTAAAGGGTTAAATGTGTATGTGTGTATATGCATACATGTGAAACGTTGAGTGTGTTAAAAATTGATCCCCACATATATTTTTTCATTTGATCTTGTTCTAAATGGTTTCAATGGCAATCTTTATGTACTATTTTTGGTTACCACATGAGTGCAATATTCAAACGGGTCACTAGGTGGCACCTACTAGTTGGGAGGGAGTTAAATCCACCCTAAGAGTGAACGCAAGCTCACGTGTTTTGCCTCTTTGCTTTTGCATACAGGTGGGTGATTACTCCTCACAATGAGATGCATATACCACGGTTGAAGGGATAAGACTGTTGTGAATCCATGATGTTACCGTGAGTTTAGTGGTTTTGCAGTAGTGTGTGGGAAATGAGATGTTTAGCTAGATGTTACTATGCTAGGCTAGCGGACCGCCCGTGTATGAGGGAAGCAACATATACAGTACAGTATAAATGCTAGCAAGACATTCATGAAGACTTGTTTATTTTGTTAACTGATGTGGGGATACAATAAGTGTTAATGCAGCTGTGCCATGCTCTATTGCAAAAGTGTGTTACTGGTTAAGTGCAACTGAATAACAAGGTCACGTGCAGGCATTCAGATTGCATGTCACTGTGCGTCATGGTTCATGTATTAACATAGGCCAAAGAGATGATTTATTAATGTGTAGCTGAAAATACAGTAATTGACCTGATGCTATTCTGAGCACGTTGTGATGACCACGGGAAGTAACCGTTTCATGTATACCTGTGTGAGAGAATAAATCCTGCAGTCAGAGTGAACGTGTTTTGCCTCTTTGCTTTTGCACACAGATAGCTGCAGGGTTTACAACTTATCGCTGCCTGACCATCACCAGGTCTGGGGGCGCAACATCTGCGTAACTTCCACGTTCACAGAGACAACCTTTACCTGTCAGAGGAGGATGATCAGCCATGATCAACCCAAACGTCTCTGCTGCAAAATTGTGTAAATGTCCAGTTTGTCGTTTCAGGTTACTAGTGTTATTTACCATCAGGATACCATCGTCCAGTTTGTCGTTTCAGGTTACTAGTGTTATTTACCATCAGGATACCATCGTCTGTAGTTATTGCTACAGTTCTTTTGACACTTGGGAACTGCTGATGGTGTTTTAATGTAGTCCCTTCTAGCAATCATTGGTTAGATTAGAAATCACTTTCCCCTATGCTCTGTGATTTCATGGTATTTTATCTTGCCAAACCAACGTTTTAGTCCGTGCTCCGACAGCCAAATGACATCACATTGGGAAACTACAGTGAGACTTTGTTGATGAAATGGTCGCATCTCATTCACATCAGCGTCAGGCGTCCTGAGGCCTGCGCTTTAAGACGCTTGTTTGAGCAGAAAGTGCTCCACTGCGGTTCCTTCGGGCTCTTTCATCAGATGAGCGGGTTAGTCAGTTTGGTGCTAAAATTTCATCTGACTGCGGATACAACTAATTGGAATGCTGCTTAATAAAAAGCTGCATTAAATCAAATAAAAGTAATATTCCATCTACCTGGCTATTGAATTTCAGAAAGTACAGCCATTTCTCCCAACAATAACTTAAAGCTGGTAACCTTGACAGAACGTCTCAACAGTCATTGTGGAGCTCAGGCTGGCTACAATTCTGGAGATTAACCCCTATTTCTGTAACTATCAACTGCAGCAATGCAACATGTTGCCTCGACTAGAACGAAACATCTGAAGTTGAATCCATCTGCACTAAATAATTAAATTATTGATGTTTTTTGTACTTATATTGAGTGTGCTACTACATTTCCCAGGTGTTGCCAGCAGCACTAAGAGTTCATGCTGTATGCATTTTGATATTGAATACATACTGAAATATCTCATACATAAGCAGTAATGTTATACCATGTGCATACAGAGGAAAAGGCATTTTTATCAACGCACCCATTCTTTGAAAATGCTGTAAAGGCGCCATTTGCCTTTTAGTTTAGGCTTGTTCGAAAGCTGTTCACCAATCAACCAAGATGAGACTGCCTAAATATTCTTATTATACTCATTAACAAAAATAAATAAATAATAATAATAATACACTTTACAGTACAAAGTCCTTTACATGGTTGAACCAGGATAAAAACATTTCAGGGCTGAGGCACGAGAAATGCACGAGAAAAACAATAATAAAACAAACAGATAAAGCATGCTGGAAATAAAACTGCTTTTAAAAGGCCTTTTAAAAAGATTCGTTTTGAGAAGTCATTTAAAAGATGTCACAGATGCAGCCTCAGAGCTTCAGAGCTGACTGCAAAAGCCCGGTCGCCTGTAGTCTCGAGCCGGGACTTGACTGAGAATCTGAGGCTGCACTCTGGCTCAAAGGGGAGCAGCAATTCAGCATGATAGCTGGGAGCTAAACCATTAAATGCTTTAAAGGTATATCAGTAAAATCTTAAAATCAACTCTAAAAGTGACAGGTAGCCAGTGAATAAAGGCTAAAACAGTGGTGACATGTCTTGTAGTATTTGTTAAAAGCCAAGCAGGTGCGCTTTGTAATAGTTAAGAGTGATCCTTTTTTGGCTTGGCCCTGAATACAGTGGCCAAGGTGAAATGAAAGCATGAATGACCTTCTCGAGGTCAGGCCAGGAGAGAAAATGCTTGATTTCTGAGATGCTCCTCAATTGATAAAAACATGATTGCGCACACATGTTAGAGAGTGTTTAATCTTTTCAACTATGTGTTGCTCAACTACAAATCATACAAATGCTAAAAATCTCTGAGGATTTAGGCTCTGCTTATTTTCATCCCTGCTCTCTTTTGTAGTGTGCCGGTATGTGTTTTTACAGCTGCACCAGCTGCCATTTTCCAGACTGCCAGACTGCTGATAAAACATTGCCAATGGCATCATTACAACAATTAGCCTTCCAGTATTGATATGAATGTATCAGTGTAGAATTGCACTGGCAACAGTAAGGAAATGCAGAGCGGAATGTCACCCACTAAATGAGTAATACTGTATTTCTTTAAATACACAGCCAGTTACTATATTAAAGTGGCACTTTGCTGGTTTGACATGTCAGAGTCAGCTGGCTCATGGGGAGCTGGAGGCTTAGAAAATGACTCTAGAAAAAACTTTTTCTAATGAAACACTAGAGGTGTGGTGTGTGAAAGGCAGTTGCATCCAGTGGTTTCAGAGCTTGATCCACATCAGCCACTAAACTCGTGAAAGAAAAAGTGAAACCCTACACATGTAAAAAGGTATATGTGTATAAAATGTGGCATTAGAAAATAAATAACAGAGATAATGGTTTCCCAAAACATGTTTAATATGGATCCCAAAATCAGATGAGATTTACAGTACCTCTGATTTAGGTTTATCTTAGATTATCTCCATCCCTAGAGGAGTTCGTTAATCCAGTGACTAAATGGTGGGTCCAACACCAAATCACTGAAGGACCTGTTAAACATGTAGTTTAGTCTTATCCTGAAATGTTCTAATCCTCTCTTTCAGCTAATTAATAATTCAGTCATCGTCTGGCACCAAACTGTTGGATTACATGTCCTTGTGTGACTGCTCTTATTCACAAAGCACAAATGTTGGCAGACTAATTCATACGCTGATACACACTCACACTGCCATAGTAATGAGATGACTTTTGCTTACTTTCAGTGTTCGCCATAACAGCTTTCATTTAATGTTAGGCTTCAACAATGAGACAGAAAATAGGGAAAAATAGTAGCCATTACTAATACATAATAAATAGGAAGTATTAATATTATTTGGCATTCACCTTTATCTGAAAATATCAATACACTTTTTTTTTATTTGCAAAGAAGGAGAAGCAGGAGAGCTGAGAGCTTGTTGAGCTGAATCAAAAGAATAAAGGTCCCAGGTTAGATTTTGGATATAGAATCTTTTATTTTGAGATGACTAAGAGTGCATTTTCAAGTTTATGTCAATGATTGATTTACTGTAACTGATTATTTTCACCTACGTTGACTTTAATGTGCAGCTCTGACACAGGAATTGATGTGATTAAACTGTGAAAGGTTATGGACAGGTAAGAACAGGATTTTAGGCAGGCAGTGCACTCAAATGTACATACTGTATGTGAGCTGCTCCATCATTTTGAGTCACTTTGACCCAGAAACACTTTCAGTGTTTTACTTTTGAGAAAAAGGGCATGAAAGACAATCATTCATATTCTGCCATTCTTCACATGGATTAAAACACATTTAAGTGACGCTCTAGATGCAGGCCAAAATGGACACAATGTTTTTTGGTCTAAAGCGATACCCCACATTTGCAAGTGTAACCTACTTTCTAACAAGTATTACAAATGTCCATAAAGTTGCAGAGGTATTTAAAACTGTCCATACGGTTGTGGAGGCAGCGCAGTCGAACCTGATGCCGTCTGCAGAGCCGCACTCTTCTGCCTGCCGACAGCAACATAATTAACCAGTCACTGACCGCTGAATCGTGTAGAAGGATTTGCAGGACTGTATGTAGCCTTCGCTGGTAAACGTTGTCCTCTAGTGGTGAGATCGTGGTACTCTTAACTCGACGGTGTCAGGAGCAAACTCTCCCGTCTTCTCCGTGACTCGGCAAGGCTTTTCTCTAGTGCCTCCTCTGGCCACACGCTGTCCCAGCGACCGTGCTTCCTCCTCTCTTGTTCCCGGCCTCGCGTCATTCTTTGCTTTGAACTCTCGGCCATGTTGGCGGTACGTTTTCACTGTAGCTGCACTAGCATTTTTTTTTGCGTCTGAATGCTTTAGCCTCTCAAGTTGTCCAACAGAAATATAACACTATCAAGGCATTCTATTGCACGATACAAGTAAAGGAACATCAGTCAAACATTGTTCACCAAATAAAAACCAAATTAAGCATTTATGAGCCCTTTGGACTACGCACAGAATAACGTTAATCAGGAGCGTACGTCTTTCCTCGAACTCAGTGCTTTCTCCTACCCATAATGCCACTGTCACGCTCTGACCTGTTATACTCTTACAATGACACAACCTTACATTTTAATAAGGTAATTTGCCAATATTACCCTTTGACATCTTATTCATCATATTAATCCACTTTTAACATGGCTGCATGAACTCAAACATTCATGGATTTATATCAGTAACGTATCAACAAAACACTACAAAGAAAGGTCTCTGGGACCGTTACACACACCTTCACTCATACACATACGAGCACATACGCATACATGGTAGATACCAGTGCACCAGGCTTTGAAGCCAATTTGACATAGTGGCCAAACTGTATAATTACAACTTCCAGATCCATCACGTGATGCACACTGGCTCCATGAGACTTTTTCCCATAGACTTACATTGTGAAAGAGACATCTGTAAATCAGTGGATAATGTTTTTTGAGGTACAACTAGCCAGTACAAAGACTTAAATATCTCCTATTTAAATGATTCCAATAAGTCCCTTAAGACTCTCCAGCTGATCCTGAGCTGCGGCACGTTTACTGACAAGAACCAGGAAAAGATCATATTTCACCAATATTAACTTCACTACACTGGCTCCCTGGAAAATGCAGAATAGAATTTAAAATCCTTCTCCTCACCTATAAAGCCTTTAATGGTCAGGCACCATCATATCTTAAAGAGCTCATAATGCCCTATTACCCCACTGCGCTCCCAGAATGCAGGGCTCCTTGTGGTTCCTAAAAGTAGAATGGGAGCCAGAGCCTTTAGCTATCGGGAGGAAGACACCCTCCTCACATTTAAAAGTAGGCTTAAGACTTTCCTGGCTGGCTATCAACCACAATCTCATCTGTCAATCAACAGGTGTTCTGGGAAAATCCTTCCAACCCAATGTTACGTTTCAGAGTTACAAAACTATACGTATCATTTGAATTTGACATTAATGTTGGCATTGTATTAAAGCTGACACTTTATTTATTCAGAAACACATAAAACCCCACAACAGGAAAGTGCAACAAATACTGTGATGTTACACATCTTGTAAACGGGTAAGGCGGAGTTCAAGACAGAGCAGCCATCATCTGCACCATCTTCTATCAGTTTGGAATACATAGATGGCTTTATGGACGAACACATGATGGGGGAAAACTGCCACAATCACAAACTGAACCTCGGAGTTCAGTGCAAAAACACAGCAGCAGCAATGAGCGTGCAGCGTGAAAGATGGAGAGGAACAGAAGAGGCTGAGGATCACCATTTTTAGAACATGTTCAAAAAGTGCTCATGGTGCAGAGCAACCTAGCAACCTTGGGAGGGAGGACTAACCCATCCAGAGGAACAGGGGGGGGGGGGGTTCTGTGTTGAGTGGAATCACACTGTCAGCGCAAGAGACGTGCTGTATTCAGCAGCCACAAACACTTTATCATCAGCAATACTGCAGTCTTTGGAGACGTTGCTCTTCGTGACAGGAGTGTGACATAGGTTATGCAGGGTAGTTCTGTGGTGTTGCTTATGGAGAACAGCTCTTGGTGAAATGAGCTGCTGTGAGTCGTCCCACTTTTCCAGTGGATGCGCAGACTGTTTATGACATGGGCTTCTGATGAAACCTATACAAAGAGACTTTTAGAAGCATTGCTTATAAATACAGTTACAAACTTGCAATTCTGCAAGAGTAACTTCAAGTGGTCTTCTTTTTTTTTTTATCCTACACTCAAGGACAAGAGCCTTCCCACCTGCAAACAGCTAGTTGGGTTTATTGGAATAGACAACCAAGCTGGAGATGTCATTACCAGGAGTCGAACCCCATGTCTGCAGTGATGAATAGGAACTTTATCCCTGACCATGTGCCCTGGGAAGTCCATTAATTAATTACACTTGTTTCAAGATACAAGCTGGATGAGCTCCCTTTTTCCCAACTCTGAGCATGGAGTCTCGCGTTCATCCTTCAAGACAATGGCTTTAACTCAAAACTGTGCTGAATTAATTCCAAATTTACAATAATCAGCCTGATAAGGTGATAAAACTGAGTGTCAGGCTTGTTTTAACCAATGTAACGTGTCATAGTGGAAGACAACCAACGCAGTATTTCTCCCAACAAAAACACTAGCGTATCCAAGGTATACGAGGAAAGATGTTTTACTTCAGTGATCCTGTAACCATGACTACCATCCTCGGCTGAGGATCATTAGATCATATCATTCGCTCCTTTGAGTGAACAACCCTATCACCAGACAAGAATGTTGATATTAGTCGATTCCTTCAATACCTGAGATTTCTACATTGACACCGAATTAGGCTTTTCGCGCTGCATATCCTTAACCCCTTTTCACGCACTGTTATCCCAGGGTTAACCTCTTTAGCCCTGTGTTTAGATGATTTTCAAGGAATAACTGTGCAAACCTTTCTCCAGTCAGCAAGCCTTAGAATATTGGCAGGATTGTGCCAGTGTGAAATCCTTCTTTGCCTGGGGTTAACAGCTCCCTTTACCTAATTACATACAGAAACATTCATTGTTGATGCTATTAGGTGAAACAGTGAAGTTGCCCCTGACACCTACGTCACGCAAGTGTGATGGCAAGCTGTGCTTGGAGGTCCAACACGTAGTCTACCGTAGCTCTCAGCAAAGTCACAGAAAGAATGTTTGACTATGTTCACCTAATCTAACCATCTCAAATGACAAAAATATCTCACAGCCTGAGTAATAATTTACACTGTTCTTTTCTACACTGGTGTTATTATCTATATGTGTAGCTTCTAAAAGCTTGGGAATAACTTTTGTAAGGATGTATACAGAGGGACTGGAGTTTTAAAACACATGAAGGTAAAAACATACTGCTGAAGTTAATTGCGAGAGAGAGCGCCACACCCCTCGGCTGTGTTCTAAATTTAATCTTTCCCGAACAGCACTGGTCTGTGAGTCATTATGCAAAGCAACGCTGGGCCTGAGAGAAAGGGGAGGGATGTTGAACTGCAACGTGGTCCGGCTCACATGTTGCCGTGCTGCTCTCCAGCAGATGTAAATTCTGGTAACAAGCATACATACTGATGCATGAATACACACACACACAGAGAAATACATAGGCACAGACCAAACATGCGCATGGAACGTGTCACGTGTGAACACCGTCAGACTATGACATTAGAAGACATTCAAGAAAAACACAAAAGAGAGGATCCGGTAGCAGCTAGACTGAAAGAATTCAGCTTCTACATGACAGCTGCATGACACAGCAGAGCATTCTGCATGAAAACGTAACAGCTTCTCAGTGATCCTGATGCTAATTTATACTTCAGAACGACATATAGTACGTCTTACTGCTCTACATTTATTTCATAGCTATTCCCACTGGGTTTCAGATTAATTTTATATATACAACATGTAATAAAAGTATATATATACAATGCATTATTATAGATTAAAAGTGGGGAAGGCAGTATTTTTCTTGGCATCGTTGGGCCGAAAAAATCCATAATAACTGTTCAGCATATTGTCTAAGAGAAAACCTCTACTTCTGCACGTCCTCTTGGCTCTGTTTTCAGGCTTCAGAAAATTACAGGAGACATTGACGCAGATGCAGACACAATTACGTGTCGCCTTCAGATTGCTAAATACATTTGGACCTGATGATGGCGCTAGAGGAAGAGTCAGGGGATCACCGAGGATATTGGGAGTTATCCTTTGGGCACCATTCAAGTCTGTACAAAATGTGGACCAAAGTGATGGCCTGATCAATATTGCAACATTACCACAGCGTGGCTAAAAACAAAGCCAGTGAGATCTGAATGTTGGAATTTGCAGGTGCTATTGGATAGGCAAATCTAAAAAATTCCCCCCAAAGTATAACCCCCGAGCAATGAGAAAATCCTTGTGTTCTTGATTGATGATGAGGTAGAAAGTGAGCTTTGAACAGGAATATTAGCAATTGGAATAGTATTTATTGAGTCAATAATGTTAATCCATTGCCCAATACACCATGACAGATGCAGACAAGTGACATATTTATTTAAGTAAAAAAAAGAATAAATAACTGGCATAATAAGGACTCACTCAATTGTTTGAGTATAAAAATGGTCTTCCCAGTCACCAGATCGCAACCCAACTGAGCACCTATGGGAGTTTTTGGAGTTGCATGTTAGAAAGTGCTTTCCATCATCATCATCAAAATACCACATCAGGAAATATATTTTAGAGTGCTGTTCATCCCTCGCGTAGTTTCACACTTGAAGAGTCTATGTTGTAGTCTGTAATGTGTTTCTCTGTGTTCCTGTTTTATTTTGACTTCCTTCCAGTCTGTCCAGTACCTGCTCTTGTGTTCTTTGATTTGCCCCACCTGTCCTCCTCAGTCACTGGTCTATTTATACCGGTTCCATTTCAGGTTAATTTCTGTCAGCATTCAGGTTGTACTCCGTATGCATCCTGTTCACATTCTGTTGGCGCTTTGTTTTGCATTCAGTTTGTAGCTATCTTGGTTTCCTCGTGTGTACTACGGCTTAGGCTGCCTGCCCAGAGTTTAATTTCCGTGTTCCCGTTTTGCCCCGGTGGATGTTCCTTGTGTTTTTGTCCCCGGACCTGGACTTGCCTGCCTACCTACCTACCTACCTGCGCCTGCAATTTCTGTTTGACAATTTTATGGAAACAAATGAACTTACAGCTTCCGTCTGTCTGTGCTGTCTGCATTTTGGGTCCTTTTCCTGCTGCCTACACTCCCCAACTCGACAGTCGATGACAAGGAGTTCTGAGTTCTGGTGATGGATGGTGAAAAAACAACTAATGTCAAGATCCAGACTACACAATATTTCAGTTCTTTGAAATAGTCACTGTGTCAGATTAGGTGTTCATACAGTAAATTATTGCTGTGACTGTGCCTGGCCGACTACGCGTTGGACACTGACTGATGATGGCTTGCCATCTTTAATGACTTGCGTGATGTACGGAGGTGATTTGTTAATTAACTCTTCCATAACATCATTTCTCTTTGACTTCACTATTTGTGCAGCATTGTACACAAACACAACTCTTTCAGCTTAAAAAGATTAGCTCTGAAGAAACAAACCCAACAATCTCTGAACTCTAATTGCATTCACGTAACAGCTTCTGCCTTTCAATCTTTTGCTATATATCGGAAGCACTCAGCACCGCTGTTGCTCTGCCAGCAGGTACACGTTGAGGCCTGCAGGTCAGGCCAGTCATTGTACAATTCTTTAGCTCTAAACCCTAATGCCACCTGATCCCTCACACACAAATCCCTCCACAGATAAGACAAATCAACTCAGGGGGTATTTGGCTACAATTCTCAAAGAGAGGCAGGCGAGCAACAGCCTCACAAGGGAGCTGGGCAGTGCAGGCAGACCCGATCGCTCAGCACAGCAGAGTCAAAGATTCATTCATGTGTAGTCTCTCACTGTGCCAAAAAGCCTGCCAAAAGTTGTTATCAATAGCCACGGATTAAATGCACCGTAAAACACACAGGCAGACACACTGCTTGTAACAGGATTGGATGTGGATTTCCAGATTGTGTATGTTAAATAGTGCTTTGTAATTTGGCATAACTGCTGTTGCTAATGCTGCTGTAAAGGGGCACTGACAGCTCACCAAAGGCCCATTAGATGATGTTACTAAAGAGAAGCAACTGCTGCACCACTTATGCAGCTTGCATCAGTGCGCCGTAAGCATTTAGTTATAGGGCAGAAGCACTTTTCTGCATCCCTCCCCAACATTAAAAGACAACTGCCTCCATATCTCAAACACTGCATGCAGTACAAACTCTCTCCGTTCAAAGAAGTGCCACAGATGGGAAATATGCTGTATGCCATCAGAACCTTCCTCTAAACCTTCTCTTCCTTCTAGTAGTTTTAAAAGTAAATTCAGGATTAAAGCTGAATTAAAGGTTATTCTTGTAGTTTTGTCCATTATTTCTGGCAGTTACTCACATTTTACTCACACATTTTTTAAATCTGCAGCATCTCTGCAACAAAATGCAAGGTTAGATCAGACAGGCTAGAAACAAACCAATTGTTTATCTACATTATCTAAACCACATTATTAGGATGCCAAATTGAAAGTCAGTGCACTTAGAATGTTGTCCCTTGTTGCACAAAATAAAATGTCTACTTCTAAATACGGTAAAGGTCATGGTGGCCTAGGGTCCTAAGACATGAACATTGTATCAGCTTATTGGCTGTGTTGCACCATTCCTTCTTTACTTAACCTTCCTCTGACAGAGTATAAACAGCTCCACAAAAGAGGCATCAGCAGCTAAGAGGCAGGAGTCAATTCTATACATATGTCTCCTGAATAAACTGTGGACGTTATTGAGCAAACAGCCCAGAGAGCTATTGTGACTGACTAACTATAGCGTGCTCTGAGCCACTGGAGCAACTTAGTTGTGTCACTTTGATCTCGCCAGGGATATAGTAGAAATAATTCTTTCAAGGAGAGGCTGTTGTCTTGTACAATTGTCACATTTCGCTCCTCGTAATGATGAACTAGTTTGTTTTAAGCTTACAATGATGGGTGAGCCCAGTCAACCATACAAGCAAACTTTTTGGTCACTTGTATCTACAATCTCGGTCGGGTGGGTTTTTAGGATACATTTTAATAAAAAGGGCACCTTTTTATATACTTTACAGGATAAATTCACACGGTCATACAGTGATTCTGATATTAAAATCCCTGATTGAACATTTCGGATAATTAGCTAAACAACAAGAACAAAGTCCAGTTTCTTTTGACTTAGCCATGTTGGTGTTTTTTGTTCTCTACTTTTACTTGATAAAAAGCACTAAAAGATGGCTAATGTGGCCATTTGATTCTCAATTTTAAACCTGTTCCTGATTGTGTTGTAGGGTAAAGTGCAACTAGATTAGCATCCATTTCTTCAATAAATGTTTCCTCTAGCAGGGTGGTATTGGAATGATGGGATTCTTACTGTGGTACTCTGTCACTGCTGAGGAAAGATACAAAGGAAACCTGGTAGCTGAAGCTGCTTATCATCCTACCTTCTTCTGCTTTGCAGGGAAAAGACCACTGTAAAGAAACGTCATTGCACAATATTCTTTAAAACTGACATCAATTAACGACATAAGACATAAGCCTTATTCAGATACAGATGTACCGGTGTATAATACATGATAACCAATTCCAATGAGTGTCTTAGGGATGAAAGGAACATTAGCCTGGAATGAGAGGCCTGCTAACGTTAACAAGCAGAATAAGTGGCATGCTGGATGTGTAAATGCGAGGGTTAAGTCGGGCCACCAAGTGGATTCCCCCTCAGGGATCTAGGGATTAATCCTCGTCTGCAGCTGTATCTCCTGCTCTCACTTAAGCATGAGAGAGGACAAGGAGAGGCGAAGACTGTCCTTCGATGTGTGTGTCTGTATGTCACTCAATACGGACGAGACAAAGGAAGGATAGTGGACATGAGGAAGGAGAGGAGACCTCATCAGCCACTGTTCATCCGGGAGCTTGAAGTGGAAAGGGTCAGCAGCTTCAAATACCTGGGCGTCTACATCAGTGAGGACCTCACTTGGACAGTTAATACCACACAGCTGGTCAAGAAAGCTCAACAGCAGCTGTATTTTCTGAGGAGGCGAGGTTTGGTATGTTGACTAAGATCCTCAGCAACGTCTACAGCTGCATTGTTGAGAGTAGCACTACTGTCACGGATCACAAACGCCTGCAGTGGTGAAGACTGCTGAGGAGATCACCAGGACTCCACTGCTCTCTCTGCAGAGCATTTGCCATCGCAGAGTCCACAGGAGAGCTGCCTCCATCCTCAAGGACCCCACCCACCCCCAGCACGGACTGTTTCGCACTTCTACCCTCAGGCCGGAGGTATAGAAGCGTGAAATGCAGGACTTCTAGACTAAAGAACTCTCTTTCCCATTGCCATCAGACTCCTAAACAGCTGACACGAGTCTATAATTATGGACTACCTCATGTAACTGTACTTGACTGCTTACATTATCAGTTTGCACATGTGTAAGTGCACACTCATTGCTGACTTGCATATACAGCTGATGTTGCACTACTCCTTATTTTGCACAGTTTATATTTCTATTGTATTTTGTTTTTATGATGGCTTTTAAATTTTATTTCTATTTTTATTTTTTATCTATTATATTTACATTTATATTGTTCAGCGTTCATTGTGGATAGCAAAGACAAACATTTATTGTACAGGGAAACACGTTTCCTGCTGTGCATATGACAATTAATACTTTGTACTTGAACCTGTATGTGTGTTTCATCAGAAAGCAGTGTAGGGGATTCTTTTGCCGTTTTATCTGTAAGAATGCATGTAATGTTTGCAAGCCTGAAGGCACCTATACTGTTTGTACATGTAAAAAACGGACAGTATAGACTTGCAGAAAGATATGTGTGCATGTGAGAAAACGTGTGCTTGACTCTGAAAGCGTCAAGGTTCATCGGCATCTCGTGACACTTACGGGTGTATCCACATGCATAAGTAGAATTTGTGGAACAGGCCGATCTCTTTTAGGCTAGATGCATGATTACCAAGTCAGATAAGATGGTGTATGCACTCAGAGGAGTGTGTGTGTGTGTGTGTGTGTGTGCGTGTGCGTGACATTATTGCCATGAATGAGACACAAAACATCCAAGGACATTTAGGTATGAAACCGGCATATTATATACACCTTGCAAGAACATTCTCCCATCCTCATCTTAAACTTCTCTTGACTTAGGTTTGCTCGTAATGAGTGATCCAACTTATATTCAGCAGAGCCTCTTAACTGCACATTTTGTCATAATTTGCTTGTTTAAACTTGATGAATAACACCCATGTGTGAGTAGGCATGCATTTCTGAGATTTAATCATTAGAATAATAGAAGGCTCTAAATTGCTTTATAAGGCTACCTGGACAGGTTTCATTCACAAAAATGTCACCCAAGAGTAAAAAGACTTCAACACAAGCAGAGCTTGTAGCGCAGCTTTTAGAAATCCGTAGACGAATAAATATATATGAAAATATTACTACAGCCGGCAACACTGTGACAATTCAGAGCTGAAGTGTGACAGGGATGAAGAGGTAATGGTCTGAAATGAAGTTAGATGGCAAAAACATCTGGTTAAAGCAAAGCAGTCCAGCAGGCTGTCTGAATCTCTTTGTGCTACAGATAACCTACACAAACTTCAGGCAGTTGGAGTTTTTCTCTCAAGCCATACCAGGACAGCTAAGATAAAAAGCGATCTTGCTTATACGTATAACTGTGCAACATCATACGCTCAGTAGCCGCTTTAATCGTTACACCTGTACAATCTAATGCAAGGCTATGTCACTAGACTTTAGGGTTATAATGTTAGCAAACTGAGGTTACCAATTATGCCTTATCAAATAGTAGGTTTTACAAAGTAAGATGCTAACTGTAGCTAACATTAGCCATTATGCTTTATCAGCTGGTGGGTTTTACAAGATAGCTACCCTACCTTATAACAAAAAAACCTAACACATTGCTTCTCATCATTAAAATAATTATGCTGAATAATTTGGAAGTTAGCAAACGTTAAAAAATAAAGACTTACACTCACACGCATTTTCATCGGGCTGAATCTCTAATGGATCCGACCATTAGTCTTGCTGGCAGCACTAGAAGCCACTGCTGATGGTGGACCTGAAGGAACCGTAGCAGCTATCAGCCTCACACAGTCCTGGCTTCGACAGCACATCGCCGGGAACATAATGTCTAAAATTAATGCTGCACACGACCGTGTTTTTTATGCAACCTGTACCAACAATAATTCCCCTTAATGAAAAAGGCCTACTCACTAAATTACAATGACTACCACATATTACCATCTATTACCACCTGTTACGCTGAGGAAGAGTCAGGGGAGCTGAATGCAGGGCTCCTTGTGGTTCCTAGAGTCTCTAAAAGCAGAATGGGAGCCAGAGCCTTCAGCTATCAAGCTCCTCTCCTGTGGAACCAACTTCCAGTCTGTGTTCGGGAGACAGACACCCTGCTCACATTTAAGAGTAGGCTGAAGACTTTCCTCTTTGATAAAGCTTATAGCGGGGCTGAGCTGCCCCTTAGAGGAGGGGTGGCCTGGGCGAACCCTGAGCCCCCCCTTAGTTATGCTGCTATAGGCCTAGACTGCCGGGAGACATTCCATGATGCACTGAGCGCTCTCTCTCTCACACTCTGACTCAATCTCTCAAAGACTCTACCTCTTTCTGACAATCCCTGTCTTTGTTTCTCTGTATGTCTGCCTCTGTCTGTATCTCTCGCTCTTTCTATTATCTCCCTCTCTCCGTGTCCGTTTGTGTTTCTCTGTCTCTCTCTCTCCATGTCTTCCTATCTGTGTCTCTCTCATTGTATGTCTGTCTGTTTGTGTTTTCTGTCTCTGTGTCTGTCT
>JAVQJF010009277.1:0-16430 GCA_036023855.1 Gadopsis marmoratus | reverse complement strand
CCCCCCCCCCCCCCCCCCCCCCCCCCCCCCCCCCCCCCCCCCCCCCCCCCCCCCCCCCCCCCCCCCCCCCGAAACTCCTGTCTTTGCTTTGCCTGCCAAAACACTTTGTAAACTCTTGTTTTTAAAGGTGCTATATAAATGAAGTTATCATTATTCATCCTATATCTTATTATAATATGATCAATAGATAATATAACGAATAGTTTATACATTATAAATTCATCATGTATATTTTACATTACTATTACAGGGCAACAAAAACACCTTCAATGGCAAAGTGGTAAAATATGGCCTGATCAGAATATTTTAAGTGCAAATATGGAGATATGTCAGACAGAATCGTTACTGAGGAGATGGAATTTAAAATGTATGCTGTAATATTTTTAAATCCGTGCACAGGGCGCTGCTTTGTATGAGCTCCAGTAGGAATTTGTACCATTGCTTGGTAGTGAGTCGGGCTAGAGCTTTAGCCATGTGGTGAGTCGTCATCTTTATAGACGATCTTCACCTCTATTCACTTCCCGGCAGGACTTTTGTTTATCCCGTGTTACACGTTGACACGGTCGAGCAGGGAAACAAAAAGGAAGATGTTCCTGCTTAAAGTAAAACAATTACTGCTCAAATAGTAGTAGCAACTTCAGCGTCAGGCAATAGACTGGATTTAAGATTCAAATAATGTTGACTTATTGTTGAAAAGTGTGTAACAGTTAGAGCACACGAGACACCAGTAATTACATTATGTTCAAATATCATACCTGAAGTTAAAATCTAACCATTTGCTCTCTATTGCTGATAAAACTTCCCGTTGATGATTTGTGGATGTGGAATATTAATCGAAAGGAGATACTTTTTAAATAGTCTACGCCTATTACCCGCTAGATGGCGCTGTAGTTCCAATTTACGGTATTGATCTCCAGCAAAATCTCCGTTTTTGTCACAAGGGCCACAATGTCACAATGTCACAAAGCCCCGTGTTCATATTAGGTTTAAATCATCGCCATTCATTCATCTCATTCAACACACATTTTGCTCTTAGTGTGTTGATAGTAAGCAGTGGTGGAATAAGATCTTTTACTTAAAAATAGCAATACCTCAAAATTGTACTCAACTAAAAGTACAAAAGATTATTAGCATCAACATGACACATATACCAAAGGTAGGCTAAAAGGAGCCTACGCATCATGCAGAATGGCCCATTTCAGAATAATGTATATATTATTGAATTATAATTATTGATGCATTAATATATACTGTGGTGTACGAAGATCTAGATACAAACATCTGGAATGAGGCCTCGACAGCCAGGAGAAAGAGAGAGAGGTCCGATAGTCCAGCACAGAGAGGAATGAGAGAGAAGAGAGAGATGGCGGTGATTGTGGGACGCAAACAGAGGGTTAGAAAGATGCAGTGGTTTTCAGAAAGTTTACAGTATTCTCATCGGCAGGACAATCGTGGACTATAAGTACTTTTTGAAACTGAGACCGACCCCCTGGACAGATAATGGTAACAGGTAACAGGCCTGAAGTAAACAAAGACACTAACTGACAGTTAAGGCGACAAAATTACATTTAAGTTTGGATTTAAAGGCCTCAACAGAGTCAGACTGTCTGATGTCATCAGGGAGGCTATTCCATAGGAGGCACTTTACATGAACAGGAAGCCCATGCATGTAAGCTAACATTAGTGTAATGTGGTCAAATGTTCTAGTTTGAGCTAAGATACTAGCTTCAGCATCCTGGCCATTTGGATTTTCCTTGTACTGAGCTTGGGTGGGTTTACCCTCAACTTCACCCCTTCTTGTTATGAAGGGACCTTCAGTCAGCAGGTTGAACCCGTTTCCAAAGGCCCTGAACTCTGTCACACTAACCAACAAGAAAATCCTTGTATTTGTCTGCCTCGCAACAATTTCTCATTTAACATTTCTTTAGATTCTAAAAGCAAAATCAGTATGGGAGAGTATTTACCCGGCTTTCCTTCATCGTTGTCCTAATAAAGAGTAACGCAGCCTAAAACTTCATACATGTAGTTTATATCAATGCCAGCCTCCACTGACAGGAAACATTCTCTACTACAAAGAAGAGAAGGGTTCTGGCTTGCAGGCTTGCGTGAGTGACACATCCTCACGCAGCACAACACTCCGTCACCCAGGGGAGGCCTGTGGCAGAGCCGCAGCCCCAGCTCCGCGCTGTGTTTTGGGCAGTGCAGCTGGAGTCAGGTGAGGGATGGTTGTCAGGTGAGCGCCACACTGGGCCAAGCCTCGGCCTCGCAGTGTGGCGCTGTGTATTGCAGCTGGCCAAAACACAGACTGTGAGCCCTGGCTGTCAACATCTGCTCCAGAGACTGTACCATCTGCCTGAGGCCCGGGGGGAGCATCTCTCCCATCTCAGACCAGCTGCAGAGCCCCAGACGTGGACCTGAGCAGTCCTGCAGAGGCAGAGAACCCGGCCAAGACACAGTCAGAGTTGTGCCGAGAGCTGGGACATTTGTCTCACACACTTAGCTGTGTTTTATCTGTAGGGTGGGATCACAGTGAGGTTTAGATAAACAAACTTCCTGCTCCTATATTGACTAATCTTTTACTCTTTAGTGGCAGAGAGGGAAGGTACAGCCTGATGTAGCTATTGCAGCTTCAAGAAACTCAAATGACATATATTTTGCATAGCCACATAAAATGCAAATTGATGTGGCAAATTTTCGTGAAACTTAAGTAACCTTGTGTGATAAGTAAAACAAAAATCAGGGGAAAAGACAAGGAATGCAAAATGAGCAAAATAACGTGCAGAACGAGACAAGGACATTTTAGTGAATAACAAGTAACTGCAGTAGAAAAGGATGGAAAAAGATAACTTTTTCCCCCCCTTCTTAAAAAAACTCAACATTATCATTGCTGTAAATAAATAGTGGGATGTCTAGACGCAGTAATCAATATTTCACAATGTTTTTTTTAGCCAAATTTGAGATTAATTAGTTAATTAATTCTGCGCTCTTGGCTTCATTTGTATGTCTTCAAGGTCAGAGCTTTGAGATTTCACAATAAAAGATGAGTTTGCAAAGCCTATTATTAAGACCTTTTTATTTCATCAATTTGAAAGAAACAAGTACAAACAGTGTACAAAGTTTATATTATTTGTTTACTAAAGCTGGTATCCTCCTCAGTCTCAGGGAGGGCAGGTACACAAAAAAAAAGGAAGTTGAAATAAAAAAAAGTATAAAATGAATTTCCCTATTTTCAGAAGGTGACAGCAAAGTGTGAGCGTGCATAAGACTAAGTAACAGTCAAATTCAAAAACTGAACAATGGTTTGCAAACGACTGACGTGAAAACAATATCATAAAAACCATTACATTCAATAGGGTATGATGCACTTTTTGAGAAAATGACCCATCATCTTAGAAATACCAAAGGGCTTTTGGAAACTTACACTTCAAAATAAGGATTTCAGTTCCCAAGAGACCCAGTTTAGCCCCAGCTGTCTGTATAAGGGGAATAATCATTCAAACAAGCTAAACTTGTTTTGTATCCACATTTGAATTGGCATTATGAAAGATGCTAATTTAGTCCATCAACCATGAAGTAAAAATAAGATTCCAAATACAATCATTTTGGGGCAGCAAAGTGCATATCATTGGCACAATAAAACTCATTTTAGTCAATGCTGGTCTCATATAAATAACTCAGAAGCTCATGAAGGGACAGAAGTGCCCTACAGTAGCAAATCAAAGATGACTGCGTGTTTTTCACCTGAAGCCATTTGTTTGCAAAGTATTCCTAAAGAAGTGTATTATGTTTGTGTGACCTCATTGAGGCTGCAGTGAATGCACTGGGTGGAAAACACCCAATACTGTACTGTACATGGAGGAAAAACCCAGAGGAGAGAAGAGTTTCTGATGGGTCAGTGCTGAGTGACCCTGATCAGAGGGAAACCAGGAGGTGTCTGCAGCACAGCATCGAGATAGGAAGGCATCAATAACTATAAGCACTTACTTCATGGGGGTGGGGGTGGGGGGACTGGAGGAGATATTATCCTGAAGAAAATCCATTGCAAGGCAACTTTTACCTTAATGATTAATCACTCTGCATTCTTTTCCTCACACCGTACAGTTGATTCAGACTCATCACGGTGTAGCATGATAATACAACAGACCGATTGGTGTCAGTTTTGCATCAGGGAAGTAGAAAAGTGATCAAAATCACTCACCATCTCCAGCAGATGGTAGTTCAGTCTTAGGAGAATCAGCCATGTGTTACAACGCGTATGCAGAAAGATTGACTTTATTTCATACCGTACATTCATTTTTGAAGCCAAAAAAAAAAAATGTCCTGAAGTTGGAATGGTTTTAGAATTGTTCAGGAGTCTTAAGAGAGGAAAACATGGATTTATTACCTACTCAACAAAACACACTCTCTGCTCACATTATGTTTTTGGTCCACAGTATGCCTATTTCTATTTGAAATGGTTGATTGATATTCAGTTGTATATTTTCAATACAAAATGGCCCTTTTCAAAATACACATCAGTGGCCTAATTTGTGCATAACATGACTACATTTCCCCATTCATTATGGCGTATGGATGCCTGCTCAGTATACAACATAACAACCAGGAAATGCAGGGTAGTGTTAACTCGCTCTCCATGGTCAGTCTTCAAAAGGCCTCATAGAGCAACCACAGTTATCTTTGTTTTGTCTTGAATTTCCTCCTTCCTGGAAAACACAACTTGCAGATTGTAAATGTTACATCCACCAACGGCATCGGCAGACAATGCTGGGAGGACGGGGCTACGGCCCCCCGGCCTTTTGAGAGTGCAGTCGGGTGGGGTGAGGGGAGATGGTGGGACCAGAGGAATGTAGGAGAGCTGTTTAGGCGGTCCCACTGGCAGAGTAGGAGAACTGGGGGAAGTGGGGTCTTCGCTCGCTGTCGAATGACTCCATATTGTCATCTGAGGATAGAGGGCATACAACTGCTTAGATCTTGTACAACTTAAATGTGGGTGATATGACTATGTACTGTGAGACAATATAAAAAAGCGTCTACTGTCGGAGATTAATAGTTTCTCAATTGATTATATATATATTGAGTATATATTGATATAAAAAAAAATTACATATACAGTAGTGTATCAGAGGATCTGTACTGCATCACCTGCTCCTAATAGAAGTACATATTAATCTTATTTGTAAAGCTGGGACATACAATGTTGCATTGTGATATCTAAACTAAATATCGTCTTAGATGTTGCTTATTATATTCAGTAGAATGTTGACTTTTGATAGGCTTAAAGCGCCATTACACTAACAGTAAGTGGTCATTTTCGGAACTTCTGCCTTTGCGGAGTCAAATAAACAGCTAATGCTGCACCTGCTTGGCCAACACATCCACATGTTTTCTGTATCTTTTGAAAGCATCAAATTTTCACCTCATGATATCAAAATATTTATTTAAAAATATAATTTTATTTGATTTTGTCAATATCCCCCAGTCCGAGTAATTAAATATACTGTCAATCAATTTACCTCACTATTTTTCTTACACTGTGTCATCACTGCATTTACTCAGTGGATGTCATTCACATGCATTTGATAACTTTGTCAGGCACGAGACTCGGTTTTAATGGCACCGACTGTCCAGGAGAGGGGAGACTCCTCTCATGGGAGTTTTGTTCACCTGCAAAATGGTTTCTTTACTCACATTTATGAGCTCCCCAAAATTAACTCAGCTCACACTAAGAATGCAGTTCAAAATTCTGTACAGAGAAAAATACTTAATACAACCGTTCTATCTAAATTAATTTGTTCATTTTCAAAGTTTATTTTATTTATGAGCCTGACAATTTACTTTTTAACTGAAAGTGAAAGGAAGTAGTGATGATCATTTTAGGGTTTTCCCATGAAAACTAATTCGGTAACCGTAGGATTAGTAAGTCTGCTTTCATCTTCAGCGAATTGAAAGTGTAATTTCTCATTGTAAGTCTCACAGGCGATGGAGGGAAATGTAAGGTAGCTGCCAATTCACCTTCTCTCACACAGTCCACAGCTCTCATCTGCCCTACTGTCACATTCAAACACCATAAAGCTCTACAATAAGGTGTCTCATACCACACACTTTACGCAAAGTCATATAAAGAATACTGTACATGTGGGTGTGTATGGTTTGATGCTACCTTGTCCGGGTGGCGTAATAGTGATGGTCTGTGCTGTGAACTCCTCATCAAAATATCGCGTGTCTGTCTCCGAGGTAACTTGGGGCTTAAACGGCGGGACCAGCTGTTGGAGAGGAGAAGAGACACAAACATATCAGCATATCAGCACATCAGCGCAGTCAATCAGTTTGATAACGGTTGTCGCCCTGATGACAGTCTACATCGTTTCTAGATGGTGGTGGCTTCAAGTGACGTAGCTTTAATGATCCCTGGGGGAAATTATGTTTTTCTGAGCTTGGTGTCCTTTCACTGATGGAAATCGCACGAAAATGAGAAAATTACAAAGGAACATTTTAGAAAACTGACCTTCTTCTCATAAACATCTTGCCATTCAATTCCTGCAAAGAACTTGTGCTGCATGATTTCCTTGGCATCGTCAGGACCTCCACCTAACCTGGAGGTGTGAAATAATATCAATGAAAATGCAAACTCGTAGCTGCTGATCATTTTATTGCCATTTCCTAAACAATGCGTTTACTCCCACTTTGAGATCCACTAATGTAGAAGATACAGCAGAGGCTTCTCACCTCTGCATTGGGTCTTTCTTAAGAAGGCCGGAGAGCAGCGAGCGTCCCTCGGGACCAAGCGTGCGAGGAAAGCGGATGTCTTCCATGAGGATGAGCTCGAACAGCTTCTCATGGTCCTGGTTGTAGAAAGGCAGTCTGCCACACATCATCTCGTACATCACCACCCCCAGACCCCACCAGTCCACAGCACGGCCGTAGTCGTTGTCTTCTAGCACCTTGGGGATGAAGAGGGGGGTAAAAGTTTATTTAATGCAGCTGTTGGGATGCTCGTTAGCCGAGGGGTTATAGTATGTAGATGTTCTATAGTTTTTTTTAATATATGACAGCAGCGTTATATAAAAAATATATCTGAATACCTTGTTTCACAGAATATTTGTACAACAAGCTAAAAAAAAGGTTTAGCAGCCACAGTTTAGGGTTCAACCAATAAGGTTGTGTTTGAACATCTGAGGACTGTGAAGACAGCAGCTCTTTAGGCTGTATATACAAACTCCAAAGCAACTGGGTTGTCCCCATCCCCCCCACCCCCACCAAAATCACCTGCTTTCCCCCCGGGCTGGACTTTTGAGGCAACCCCAGCCAACACTGACTCACATCTCACATTAGGAGCAAGGATAGAGTTTCCCCTGGAGCCCTGCATATTTAATCACCACAGGGCCTTCCACACATACACAAAACACACATACAGATCAACAAGCTGCAGAGGTGTGGGTCACCTAAATAAGCTAAAGTGTGGCAACAAACACAGACCAGTCTTACAAACAAACCGCTCACCGAACACAGCCAGAGTCACATATTCAGTCTTATTATTTCCATAGGATGAATTTTTCCTGAGTTCTTAATGAGACTAACTCCTCCTGTGTTGTGCTTACTGAACAGTGCAACCTGTTGCATGAATAATGTGCTGCTGAGCGGAGTTGTTCCAAGGTCTCTGGGGACATGTACTGTATTCTACCTCACCAGGCGGATGTTGAAGGTGAAATCAAGACAATGAGAACAGTCTGTTCTCTTAAACCCCAAGCAGCGTGATGCTAGGCAATTCAGGCCTAAGAATAGAAACTTAGGTAAAAAGACGTGGGCGGATTAATAGAATTAGATATGTGCACAGGCCGAGAGAGAGGGTCCTGGAAAACAGATGGACGGATGTGTCCGTAAAAGGAACAAAACTACTGTGTGTGTGTGTGTGTACGTACACGTGTGTTTGTGTACGTGTATGCAGCCGCGAATGTGTCTGCGGTGCTGCGGTGAGTGGTGAGCATCGAGGAGGAGGATTGGGAGGGCAGGGGGAGTAACGTGAAGCCGGTGTGGGGCTAGGATTACTGGGCCGTCTCTATTTCCAGCGCTGCTGTCGTGTGATTCACACCGTGCGACAGCTGGGCCTGCAGCTGCCCCATATATGTAGAAGAGCGCCACAGCTGTGAAGCTGCCAGGAGCGCAGGAGCCAAGCTCATCCCTCATATACGTAACCAGGACTGCTTGCTTGCCTGCCTGCCTGCTTGGGCCTCAGCCCCAAACTAATACTGTTACACTGCCCCAAAGGACTAGAGACAGGGGGAGGAGAGAGCAGATAGAAGCACAAACACTTGCTGCTGCTCTGGAGCTCTACTCTGTAAACTGCACCTTTCTTTTGGCTCACAAAGTTCTGCGCTGACAGCCATTAATCTTCCAAGCTCGTGAATCCTGATCAGTTTCAGTGGCTAGATTGAACCTGTCCACATTTTTCTTCCTAGATATTCCCTAAAAGATAATTCCCCTCAGTCAATAATGGTTTTCTTCATGTAACTACTTAATAAAAGTGACAAAGAGAATTTGTCCCACTCCTTACTCCAAAGACAAACTGGTCAGGCCTTTGCAGATTGGGCCTCTCGTCCCCCCCCTGCTCTGAGTGGAATATTCCCAGACGTTACAGCATTCCTGTGCAGCACACACAACAAGGTCATTGTTTACTGCAGAACAACCTGTAACACTGCCTGGCCTGCACTCCATAGAGACGCTCGCCAGCGACCCTGTTGCCATGGTAACGCCCCCTGATGTCTCCCTGCTCTCCGCTGGAGCTGTCATAGACTGTGCTACTCTGTGGAGAAGCAAGTGGGCTAGACAGAGTTTAGGATGGACAGGTGGGGAACTCTGAGGAATTAAAAAAAAAAAAAAAGGTTTATAGAAGCACAGGAAACATACATTTTTTTAAAAATGTTTGTCCAGGTGTGAAGAAGTAAATATTTACACACTAGCCTACCCCAACCCTTCACCTTGATGCTAATGGTTAGAGGCAAGTTTGGTCTGACTGATGAAAAGAAAAAAGAAAACAGAGTTCATGTTCCTGTGAGGCAGCCTGAGGCATTGTGGGATAGCATGCTCATGACAGCTATGGCTCTGGCCAGGCATCCAGGGCAGCAGTGGGGCTGTGGCTCCCCTGGTGCAGCACAACAGCTGTAGCCATGTGGTCATCCCCCCCCCAGTGGTGGAAGCTCGCGTTTCCTGAGGCGCTGCCAGCCAATCACCCTTCCACCTCCACCAACCAGAAAATTCCAAATGGAGGCTAAAAACAACGATACGGCAACTGTGTCAACATGGACACCCTTCTCCCGGAAAACATTTTTGCGGAAACAGGCAAAGGGCTAGCGCAAACACTCACACACACACAGTGCAATATCAGGTTACACAGCCCACTTCAACATTTACCTGCATGCGGTAGGGAGTAGCCACACCCCCCTCCACATACAGCAAATATGAGAGCAGGCTGCCCTGCTCTGGGCACACAGCGCACTCATTAACTCACAGACTTCAGCTGGAGATTAAATAGGCATTTTGGGACAGCTGCCCTTTCTTCCACATGCTTCTCATCCACTGATGTCCAACAACACACGCTGCATCTTTGTTTGGAATCTCTTCTCAAGTTACGCATGATAAGCCTAACATTCATCTTTGGGATCCACATTGTCATTTTTTTATCTGCTCCAATGAAAATGATCTCAGTTTGTGTTCGTTTATTAAGTGACATTATAACTCTGATCTCTCAATACATACATACATATGAAAATCGATCAGTAAAAGATTTATAACATTATGACATAATGAACATTAACATACCGAATGCTGGTGATCACCAATTTGAAGTCCTATGGGAGATTTTTTTGGACCAATGACGAATAGGGTTTCAGAGACTTTGACGCTGTAATAGCAGCTCCAAAGTGACCGGACACAAGAATTAATTTTTACTTTAATTTGTCACCCATCTGTATGTGCCTTACATACAACAGACTTTGCTGCAAGACAGAGTGAAGTCAAAACTTCAAGTAGACCGAAACACTATAGTGGTTACCTCAGGTGCTAGGTACTCTGGTGTCCCACAGAAGGTTTTCATGGTGGCGCCATCTTTGATCCCCTCCTTACACAGGCCAAAATCTGTGATCTTTATATGTCCATCTTTGTCCAGCATGAGGTTTTCCAGCTGAGGGGGGAAACAGGAAAAAGATGGATGTTAGCATCATTGTAAAACGACTGACTGTTTTGGGGAGTTAACAAGCTAATTATTCTTGGAGGTGATCAGAGTATTAATTCATAAATGAACGAAAACAAAAAGGTATCAGGGTTGGTTATGTTCCCATCAAATTATACTGAAAGTATTAAGTACATTTCTGAAATTTTGGCTAAATAAAATCTCAATCAAATTCAGGCGGATGTGACACGATAATAAATCAAGCACCAGTAACTTAAATGACATTTCATTGCTGCTCACCACCCCAGGTTTCATTTACGTTTTCTTTTTATAAATTTGTCACCTAATCCATGTGTACATTGTGGTGTTTTTAAACTGCTGCTATTGTGAAAGAGGTGAGATGTTCTTGAATTACACCAGCAACTTTGTAGCAACACCTAATTTCTTTTCATTCTTAATTTTGTGGGTTTAGTGGCGTGGAGGCACGTAATGATGAATGTAGTAGCATGTCATGAATGTATTTTCTATAGTACAATAAACTGGTGCAACTGAAGTACAATGACAAAGGTCTATTAGGAAACAATCAGTTTCTATCAGCCTTCTTTTTCACTTTCCACCATAGCCACGTATAAAAACCTTTTGAATTGAATGGAAACGTACCAAGTGATATATATTGCAGTAAATTGACCATAAACCTTAAAGATGTGCATCATGAATGTGTCATGACTTCAGGTTGCATGGCCTTTTAATATTAGTGTCTCCTTCCTCCCTCCCTCTCTCTCTCTCGCTCTCTGTCTGTCTCTCTCAGTTAAAGTCACCTGGCAGCTGTAGCTCACACGTGGCCAGCAGCGCCCGGCCAGAGTCAGCACATCCTCCAATCCTGCTACCCTGGCATTTTCAGGAGAACCTTAGCAGGCTGGGAGCCTGCCTCATAAACCCAAGGGAGAAAGGGAGGGAAGGAGGGAGGGAGAGAGTGCTGTGCTGACCTGGCTGGTATAGTTTTATCAGCTGGAAGTAGAACGGATACAGATGCCCACTGCAAAACTGATAACCCCCCACAGCTCTTCTAAACCCAAACATATCACTCTGCATCATCCATCTCTGATCCCATCTTTAGAGTATTTCAGTTCTATTTAGCTTTTGAATGCAAATATTGGAAAAAAAGGCACAGTTGAAACCTTGCAGCATCTTGACTTCAGGATAATGATGGATTTCTCTTTGTTAACCAATAGTTCTGTACTGCCAGCATATAAAATGACGTCAATCACGCACAGAAATCCCCCACTGAGAGCACTGTATGCATGCTATAACAGGAGGCGGTGGCGATCTGTTCAAAGAGGAATGGTGGTTATTTCTGTCTAGCTGCAGCATGCGTACGGACTGAGCCTCTCTCCAGCTGCAGTGAGGTCTGGAGACTGATCTCGGGGAGGCAGATCAATAAACCCTGGCCATTGCCACTGCTCTGGACGGAGGCAAACCCTATTTATATCCTGCCTGGGGAGAAATGTGGGGGAAATGAAGAGAAAGAGAAAGACAGAAGAAAGAGGCTGACAGACGAGGATGAGAGAATGCAAGGACGGGTCTCCCCAACCTACCTTTAGATCTCGATAGACCACGTTTCTTTCAGCATGCAGGTAGTCCAGTGCTGACACTATCTCTGCGCCGTAGAACCGTGCCCGCTCCTCTGAGAACACGCGGTCCCTTGACAGATGGAAGAAAAGCTGAGGGGAGATGAACAGTGAGAAGGCAGAGGACAGATGAAAAGAGAGCTAGTTAGTCCAGGGAAAATAGGAACAGTAACACAGTATTCTGATTCACTGAGATCTACAGGTGCAGATTTAGTGATGGTTGGATGGATGATAAAATTGTTTACCTCACCACCATTTGCATACTCCATGACAAAGCACAAGCGGTCATGTGTCTGGAAGGAGTATTTCAGTCCCTGCAGACAAAGAACAAAAACACTCAAAGCAGAACGTGGTGATGTTTCCAGCTAATTTAAGAGGAAGCTGGCATTTAAACAGCCAACTGTAACATGAAACATCACAATTCACGTTGCAGCTTTGACCCTTCAGTCACATTTTAAAAAACACAAAAGATAAATGAGTTTTTTAAAAAACTACAGCATAGTGTATTCAGTGTGATCACGGGCTTTTAACAACTGTTGTGTGGCAAACATTGGCCCTATTCATTGCACTGAGCACACCACATTATGTGTAACCTCCACCCACCACTTAGAACCAACATTTTTTCACAATCTTCACAGCTTTTCACTACAATCCACCTCAGACTAACAGAGAAAGAGTTAACTGATAATAAAAAGAACGCCCAGTGTTGCTATAAAAAGGCTCAGCTCGACTGCAACATTTGTAAGAACAGCTCTTCAAAACATTCCTGGTAGAACTGCCCCTTTTTTCTGAATGGATGCTGCTTGGTTGGATTGAAGAGGCTCCCGGGGAGTTTAACTCTCTGGGAGTTAAAATAAGTTTAGGTTTGGTTTAGGTATACGAAGGGACTCCTTACTGTCAAGAACGGATGCTTTGAATTCTGGAGGACTCTGTTCTCTGTGAGTGTGTGTGCCACTTCATCCTGGAAAGAAAAAAAAAAAAAGTCACAAAGAGTGTTTGTGCAACTCTCACAATGGCTAACCATTTAGGTATCAGTCATTGCTCCACCCTACCCCCATTACTTGCTCATTGGCATCCACTCACTTTTGCTACGATCACCTCCTTCTTTAGGATCTTCATGGCGTAGTAGCGTCCTGTGGCCTTCTCCTTTACCAGGATAACTTTGCCAAAAGTGCCTTTTCCCAGGAGTTTGAGGTATTCAAAGTCGTGCATAGTCTGGAGAGCCAGAGAAGAGAAAGTGGCATCTGGTTACAAACCGAAGCATTAACAAACTCATGCTCTAACTAGCCAGGACGCACAATTCCACAGACAACAACACTGAAACATTTAAGGCACTATTTCATACACTATGAAACTTTCCACTCCTCTAATGATTTGGCATATATATGGTTGTGTCGCAGTTAAATTCTGACCCCGATGCTAAAGAGAATGTTGAAAATGGTTGCATGGGGAACATCCAATCCGGTGGCCTTGGACCTTTATGCCATGACACGTGGGGTTGTGAAACCTGGCGGACATGCTATCTGGTGCTAAGCCACCCACGGCTGATGTTGGGAAAGTAGAGAGTGGCTGGGGAGAGGTGAAAGAAGGTGGGCTGAAGTGCAAATAAGGCACCTTATTTGCCTCATTTGTTTTCTTCACCGAGGTGGTTGAGTTAAAGCTTTATATTCATGAGCACTGAGATGTGTCAATGTGGAGACAGCAGAGAGAATAAGAGACACAGCAGAGCGTAAATGTGCCGTACCACTTTGTGTCTGATTTTGGTCAGGTAGACCTCCATGTCCATGGGGTCCGGAGAGGAGTCCATCATCTCCTCCTCTTGTTTCTGCAGGCCTTCAGCAACTGTTTGGATGGCTTTAGTCCATTCTTCCCTGAGGGAGGCACAGGCAGCAGAAAGATTACATCAGCCCATTTACCATCATGCAAGCCCAGCAGCCCAATCACGTAATTGTCTTTTTATCAACAGGAAGGCAATTTCAAGTGTGAATTCTGCCAATAGCCAGTGGACCTTGTGCAAGTGCATAACAATGATTAAATGTGTACGTTAGTGTGTGTGTGCGCTTCTACATGTTAGAAACACAGAGCTCTTAAACTGCAAATTATCTGCATGTAAATGTTTTGCTGCTCTGTGAGCAGAGAGGTGTGTGCTTCTCGCTTGCCTCTCCTCGGGGGTCTCCACGTGGAAGGTGCGCTCGATGACAGTGGTCCACTGCAGGCAGCGGATGATAAATGTGTTGGGCTTGGGCCGTTCCGTCTTCATCAGCTGGCACTCTGACCACAGCCAGGGAGAGAGGGAAGGGAGACGGCGAGAAGGGCCAATGTGTAGGGGAGCAGAGGGGAGAGACAGACCCACAGTTATAGCCATTTATCTTTATCGCCACCCTAACAGACACTGGCGGCCAATTTGGAAAAGAACAGGTGCACTTTGTTGAAGGAAAACAACTCAAAATCGTTAAGTTGGCAGCCCCTCTAAAACTTAACATCTAGTACAGGTTTTGTTAATAATTTGGAGTCTGTGTAGTATTACAAAAAAACTCGAATGAATTAATATGTCAAGAAATACAAACACTTAATACAGTCCAATACAACACTTTTGTGTTCACTCTTTACAAATATTCTTCATTTTTCATGTTTTGTTTTACTGACTGGGCTACAGCCGATTTATATTATACACACACACACACCTATTATTATTGATTTATCCACCAATTTTTTTATTGATCAATTGTTCTGTCTAGAAAAACCTTGTCTGTCTTGGTAATGTCTTTCTTAGGCCAACTCTCCAAAGCCCAAACATATTCAATTTACAGTGATGTGAAAGAGCAGCACAATCCTTATCAAGGATATATTAAAAAGCAATTCATCACATTCTTTCCCCGTTTCCTTCAATTCTCACTTTTGCAGCAAATAATTGTCTTGTAAGCAGTTTGCAAAACAATTACTCACAACAGTCTAATAAGTGAATTTAGAAAGCAGAGATTTCCATCTGCACCTCCTTCACATTAACATCTGTTCCCAAATGAAACATGTCAGCAAATATGTCAGAACGTGACACAAAATGGCCTCTGTCTGATAGATGGAGGACAGGGGAGTGGACCACCACTGAGATCCAACATGGCTTCATCAGGGTGAATATGTAATCCAGCTGCAGCAGCCCCGTCAGCAGCGGCGCGCCATGTGTCCTCTGCGGTGGGGTCGCAGCAGTGACAAAAACCAAAGCCACCACTGATGGAGACAGAGCCTCAGAGCGGAGCCCAGATAAATACTCGAAATCAGGCGGCTAATAGCCACGATAACTCAAGAGTGTCGGGGAGGAAACATTTTGTTAAACAAACAGTATGCTGTCTAATTGCTGTGTTCAGTCATCTGCACAGCTTATCACAGCAACTTTCTCTGATGTGAAGATGGAGTGGGCTGGGCTGCTCTGGGCATTTTTTGTTGTTGTTGTTATTTTCTGTCACAGTTTAAAAAAAAAAACAGCTCGTTTGGGGAAGACGCACACAGAGAAGAAGAACGATCCGATGTCAGGAGCCAGACATCTTGCATGCACATTCAGTGGCAGAGCGTGCTTTGTCTTGGAGAGCTGCCCCTATTGAAATAAACTTGCAGTGATGCTGTTGAGATGGTACTACAGCCAATTTGCTCATGTTTCTATTCATTGTCATTTAAACTGACATACAATGATAAAGGGATCCTTGGTCTTAATTTTAGCGACAACTCACTTCCATACTTTTTCCTCGTAGGCAATTTTTTCCTGTTAATTACTTTTCAGGGTGGAGCGAGAGGCGAGATTCATGTAAAATCAAAACAAGTAAGAGAACATATTTGTTAAAACAATGCAAGTAAAAACACGAAAGACGCAAACAAGAAAAAAGGGTAAAACAAGCTGCCAAGAAACAGAGGGGAAAAAATGCAGTGGTTTCTCTGCAGCAAATACTCACGTGCGACAGAGAAGTTATTTAAGGGGGTTTCCAGCTGGTCAACATCTTGCGGTCGCTCTTTGTAGCCAATGAATGTACCATCACTCTTCAGGAGAAAATACCTTGGCCTCCAGGTCTTGATGTATTCTCCTGATATGAGAAAGAGATTGAAAATGACTGCTGAGTTATAAGAGACAAAATAAGAACAACTTGCAATAAATTAACAGAGATTTAAAAGGGTTTCTGCTCACAAACAAACCTTTATTGAGAAAGGTCACATGCTTTCACATTTTCAAAACACTGACCAATGCACAACCATTTTGTTTACATTGTGGTTTCATGATTAATGACAAAATTGTGTTGTAATTCCCAGCGGTGCAACCCATTCCCTGCAAACTAATTACTATGCTGTTCACTAGTGCTCCCTAAAATGACCATCTTGTCACTGTCTTTCCTTTAGTGTAGGTCAGCTGCAGGACAAATGGTGGATTTAGTAGAAGTCAGGACCCCTATCCCCTGCCCCGTCTGTCTTAAGTAGATGAATGCTACCGGAAGGGAAATAAAAGCTCTGTACTTGTCTACTTTAGACAAAAGAAAAGTAGACAGAATATTAACTGTAAGTTAAGAGACTACCCTACCAATTCAGCATTATACTCCTAAAATACAGCTGGACAATTTAAAAAAAAAAAGTATCAAAATAGATGCATTGGAACTAAA
>JAVQJF010009262.1:0-13234 GCA_036023855.1 Gadopsis marmoratus | reverse complement strand
GCTGCTTTAACTTCAAGCTACATGACGTATATTAACAGCCTGAGCCTGAGAACATTTAAACCGCCGCTAACGCCGGTTGAACCTTTTATTGCCTCTTTTATTGCCCCACTAGCGTCTCTTGAGAGTTAAAGTGTGTGGCTTTGGCGCCATCCAGGGGCCGCGGCTGGGAACTACCTACATTTTCTTCTAATGAAAGTGTTCCCATCAGGAAAAATCAGCTTCCCATTCATTAGACTGAGCCTAACACCACAAGACTTGAATTACACATCCAGGTAAACTCGGTCTACCTTTACCTGCTGTATTCTCTACAGTACATGACTCGGTGTTGCACTGACTGCACTGTAATGTAATGGAAGTCATATTTTGAGTGTATAAAGTAGCCTATTCATCTCTGTGAATATTCCACTCTGTAAATATATTCCCCTCCTACAGGCTGGGCACTACCTGCCGGTGTGTCTGCCTACTCACGCTGTACACACACAGTACCCAGCCTTCACTGCGCTGTGTGGAAACACAGGCCAGCGCCAAGGCCGTACTGTACGCCTGACACACATCCTCAAACCTCTGGTCTGTGGTGGTCCTCTGCTTTCACTCTGCTGACCAAGTTAAGGTTGAACGTATGAGTAAATAAACACTTACTGCTGCACCAGCGCTCTAATTCCACGCAACTCCGTGGCATCTCTCCAGCCCTCTGCACTGCAAATATGCATCTCCCAGTCTCACAAACGCACTTGGCGAGGCTATGATATTTCCTCTGTTAAACAGACAGATTGGACCGGTAATCACCACTGAAAGGTACATAAACAGAGCAGCTGATTTCTGTACCCGACTCCCCCTCCGCGCCCCCCCCCCCAAACTGACTATCCCTGAAAAACCTAAGTGGTCCTGAAGGCTTGTTTATGGGCTCGTCTTATGCTGTGTTTGATCTGAGAGCTTGCCCACACATGCATGCGTGGACACACGCACACACACACACACACACACACACACACACACACGTGTGCAGCAGGAGAGAGGGAGAGCCAGCATTAGCAGTAATAGCTGAGATGATAAACAAAAGATTTAGATTTAATCCTGAGGGCTTCTCAGCATCACACACAACAGAGGAAGAGAAAAAAGCACAGGAGGCGACCGCACTCTTGTTCCAGAGGGAAACCAGGGATGATTGGGGGGAGAAGCGTGGAGGCAGGTGGGGGTGAAATTGAGTGATTTGGGGGGGGGTGGTAAAGTGATGACTGGGAAACACACAGAGAGAGTTACAGGGAAAGGCAGAGCAATCTGCAGTGTCTGATGCTTGAGTGATTTTTCCTAGGAGCTGATTAACAGCAGATTAAACTTGCAGTCCATCCAGTTTACGTCTCAAACTTCCTAACACGCCTGCTAGGTAGAATTTCTGTGCGTCTCAGACTGAAAAGACCAGAACATACACAAATGGGCACCCATGTTTTTGTGCACAGGCACACAGAGGCAGGCGTCATGAAGGTGGATGGCAGGCATGTATGATGGAGTCTGAATGCCAATGTTTCCCTGTGGTCTGCAGCAAACGTCCAATAAAAGCAGCAATGAAAACACACACACACACACATGCAGATGTATACGCAAACACACACTCCTCGTCTGCACTGTCAGCAAACTGTGAAAGTCTGCAGGGGCATAGCTGGCTTTGTAAAGTGTGAGAAAAAGAAGCTCACATGCATGACATCACCCGCATGCAAGCCAGCAAATATGAACACGAACACAAACACCTCATAGATTTGTCATCATTTCAATACCAGACATGTGAAGCCGCATGTGACAAATGAGTTTGTCCCTTTCACTAGCTCCCAAGCCATACATAGGCCCACAGTACAGGCACACATACACACACACACAAACTGCTATGGTAACAGCTCAGACACTGCTCAGTGCCTTATAACGTCACTGACATGTCTTCATGTGGACCCACCATAATCACCATGTGTCTGGAGTGGGAGAACATTTAGTGGTCAAAGTGAGAGAGAGAGAGCGAGAGAGCGAGAGCAAGAGAGAGAGACTGAGAAACTCTAAGACAGAAACAGAAGAGTGGATCTCATGGCTGACATGTGGAGAGCAGTGATGCTGCTTCAAAGCCCCCCCCCCCCCCCTCAAAAAAAAAAAGTTCAGTGTGATCACACTCTCATGATCCTTGCCCCCACCACACACACACTTTTGGCAATCACATATGGCTTTGAGACACGGGTGACAAATGAGTCTTTCCTGTGAGTATCAGCTTCTAAAGCTACCTTCGCTCTCCCATAGCACAGCCTGTCTGCCTGTCTTCAGCCTCTCAGCTTGGCTCACCTCAGGGAAATGTAATAATTTCATGCAGAAGGAGCTCCGGTGGGGTGGTAGGGGTGGTAGGCGGGGTGGGGGTGGGTGAGTAACGTCACAATAAAGATAAGGTTTAGGTTGCACCAGATAGCAAATTTGAATTAAGCCTTTACTAAGTTCTTAGTAGCCGATGTACTAGCTAGCTTTTAGTTAACTAGTGTGTGTTGCACCATTAAAACTTAGCTACCACAAACTTTAATAGTTTGTAAATTATAAGCTATTTATAGCAGTGTCCAAGAAAAAAGAATCAACTATATTAACAGAAAGCCACTATAGTCTATAGTATCACCCTCCTCCAAAAAAACAGTTGAGAGTTGCTGTATATGGAAATTATCTTTATTATATAAATTATATATGGAAATCAGCTGTGCGTTGCAGGTGAGAATGAGGTCCTACCAGTGAACAATGAACCTGAAAAGCTCATCTTGATTAAAACTATTCTTTGACACACATCACTCTCTTTCTTATTTTTACAAACTTTGCTCACTGGAGTCCTATTTTGAGCCTAAGATAACATGATGTAACATGGAATATAAGCTTTATATGACTGTATTCAAGTGGAATGGGTGTTCTCGTGGCAGTCTGTCTGTTTGAAGTCACAAAGAGGTGATGAATAGACTAAAAAAAGAAGACGACTATGGAATGAGAGGATTTTTTAAGCACAGGAGTAAAGGAGAAGACAAAATATATGATTGGAATAAAAGAAAAGAGTTGGATATCACATGTATGTGATGAAGGACAACTCAATGTAAGCAACTGGCACAGGTAGAAAGGGAAAGGTGGAAGACTCAGTCGGGATGAAAAAGGATGAAAGGGTACAGAGAAGAATTGGGTGGGTGGAAGTGGACGCATGTCTGTTATGTTCTTGAGGGTTAAACTCTGGGGAAATTACCTCATCATCATGAGACTGCTCCAGAGCGCTTCTGCCATGTTGACTTTGCGTCGGCAGAGCGCACACACACATACACACACACACACACACACACACACACACCCTCTTCTGAATTGTGTCCAATAGCATCATAGCCTGGTCGAATCACTTCCAGATTCAGTGACGTCACCTCTGTCAGGTTCACAGAGCAGAACACACACACACACACACACAGCACCTTTCCACCAGAGGATGACACGCTGATCTGTATGTTTTCTTCAGTTATGACACAGAGGTCGTTTCAAGGCTTTTTCTTCCAGCTTCTTTATTGAACTGAGAGAAACTATCTTCACATCATGTAGCAGGTACAGCAGAGGACTGACAGACTGAAACTCTACAGACTAAAGCCCCAGCTGGACTCTAAAAGGCCTGTAATAAGGTATTAGTAACCTGCAGAGGTTAGAGAAGAGGCCGTTGTAATGCAGTTGTAATGAGAAAACTGACACTTTCCTTCAGCAACTACTGTTGAAGTGCCATTGAGCAGTACACTTTACTGCCAACTGCTCCAAGAGCAGAAGACTGTGAGTGTACTGAACGGCTCCCAGGTGTGAACATGGCTGAAGCAGTGGAATACAGCAAGAGCACTACAGAAGTTAAAACGTCTGTCGATGCAGAACAATTCTCCATTCCGCTCACTTTAACTTGAGTCTAAATCAAGCTATTTATTATTGGTAAAAGATCATTCTTTCTACCAAACATCTGACAAAAACTCAGAATGAACTATTGGTTTGATTTGTGAATAAGAAGTCATTTATTAAGGCTTACCAGATCAGTAATAAGCCATTTTAAACAAGCAAGTAATGGTGGAGGATGATATCGCCAAAGGGAATTTTTCACAACCCGGAAACCAAAAATTCGACTTTGTTAATGGCCTATTAAATCCAAAAAGCCTTAATAAATCCTTTATTAACAATTAATACAGATATTAGTCATTACTTCAACTCTGTGCAAGGAATGTCGTATTAGAAATTGGTGAATATCTTCTGTTTTTATAGTGTTATTTGCATGTTTTGATAATCAGTCAAACAAAAACTGTGTGTATGGTTGCTCTGATGAATGTGTGGTCCTTCACAGGGCTGGATGACATCATATGACCCATGATACCTAAATGCATCATTGTGCATTGGTACAGTATTGCTGTGTGTGTGTGTGTGTGTGTGTGTGTGTGTGTGTGTATGCTTGTCAGAGGGGGAGGCTTGGAGGATGTAAGAGTAAGCTGCTAAAATTGATGACATCCCCAACACCACCCCTGTTTCTTACCATGTCAAAGTTCACCATGCTAGAAAGAAGACAAACGTGATGTGATACACTGTGGATGATAGTGATAGCCTGTGTGTGTGTGTGTGTGTGTGTGTGTGTGTGTGTGTCTGTCTGATTGTCTGGAAGGACTTTCCTGCGCTTCAAAAGTCTAAGCCCTGGTCAGGATGTAGTTATGGAGCGTTAATTTGAGAGCCGTCTGATTGCGGGCTTTCTGTGGGCCCCTACCAAATACACACACACACACACACACACACGCACATTTATCAGTCATTAATCTATCAGGTGTCATTAACAGGGGAGGATGGGCTGATTGGAACCAGAGGGAGACAGAATGATGTCACACAAACACACTTCCTGAGTGCCAGAGTGCTCATGTGTCTCCATGTCTCCCTTTTATCCTCACCATCATACACACACACACACACACACACACGTACATGTGACTGACATATAGACAGATAAAAGTGAAAAAGTAGACCGACAAAGGAAACACTTATTCATGCTGCTCCGCTCTTCTCCAACATCTGAGCCACAGAAAATGAGGCATGGCTTTTGCCAACACCAGCTTCTATAAAAATGGATCAGTGGAGAGCCTGAAGAAAAAAGCCTTAACTTGATACGTTTGAAGACAACAATGGGAAAGTCAGTTTGCATGAGGACAAATGTGTATCTTTAATGAATGAGCCCGTGTTGAGAAGGACAGACGGATTGTTTCTTCTGCTCCTGCCCATCACTAATTTAACCCCCCTCCCGCAACATATGTGAATCCACTTTTACACACTGCTAAATGCACACGCTACAAGGCTATCTTTGGAGGACGAGCTATTGTTTCACGGTGACAGTAATCCCTTAAAGAGGCGCTGTGTTTCTAGACTGAGAATGGATCTCTTTATTAACACTGACGGAGGCTCATTATCTATAAATACAGGCGGGAGCCACTAATAAATCATTTCTCATGGCCCTGATAGAGCACTAACCACAAGGCATTAAGGCATCGTGAATGCAAACCACACGTTGGCAGGCGAGCTCTGTGCGTGTGTGTGTGTGTGTGTGTGTGTGTGTGTGTTACACCACGCTTTGGCAGACGGGATGATGGGGCTCGAGCTGCACTTTTGATTGAAATAGCATGTTGTCTTTTGAGTTCCCATTTCGGCAGCGTTTAAATTATAGTGTCTCCACGGGGCTGCAGAAAGTCTCTTGGGGTGGGAATAAAGTCAGAAAACAGAAAATGCTTTTCTATACATGTGAGGACAATCTGGATTCGACTACAGAGTTGCTGAATGGCTCCGATTTGTCTTCTGAAGATTAGCATCAGTGGTGCAGTAGAAGGGTTAATTAGTTTCTCCAGCTACCATGTCAGTGTCAAAATCATTAACATGTATGTGGATATTCATGTCCACAGGTGTTGTGTCAGAGTGTATCATTAGTGATGGGTTTCAGCTACTCCTAAATCCATTACTACGTTTTTGTGTAAAGTCCTTCCTGAGTTCTTAGTAAGCAACTGTTACTAGTTTCAAACTACAGAAGTACTTAATTGTGTTCCACCATGAAAACGTAAGGAATGCCTTTGCTAGTAAAGACCTTAGTAATGTGTAAATCGGTTGAAACAAAACTTAACTGCCAACCCTTTGTGAATGTAGTCAGTATTTGTTTTATTTACAATCAGATTATGCTAATTCTAGCTGGCATTATTAGCAAAGTTATTTAGCAAAACGTGGCATAATTATGCTTGTTTTTGTGAAATATAACTTAAAGTCTTCGCAGCTTATCATTAATAACATTTATTCAATTAAGTGTCGGGCCATATGTTGACCATTTACCTCTTTTATTCTAGAAGAGTCATACTTTATTACCAAGCTAATTCTAACATCAGTTAGCTAGCATTACCTCAGTTAGCAGTAAGTATGTGTTAATAGTTAGTAGCAACAAATCTCTTCATAAGAACTAGTCTCTGTGTAATTTTGTTTGAATTTAATAATGCAGAAATCTCCAATTAATGAACATTTACGTTACAACTAGGCAAAGTCTGAACTTAAGAACAGCTGGCTCTGGCTGCTACAGTGCTGTCCAATCAAAAGCGTCAATGTTAGCAAGAAGTCATTGTAGCATCACAAGCAACATAACTTCCAAATGTTAGACATTAAGGACGGGCAAACAATGTTTGACTTATAACTGTTGCAAATGTAGGTGTTAGGTTAGTATTGTTCATTCAGTTTAGAATGAGTGAATCTGAATATACTAACCTGATTTAGCAAAATGTTATTTGCATATATATACATATATATTTTTTTTTTTTATGTTATTATGTGAAATGTAAATCTTCCCAGTTTACATCATTATTTAAACAGTATTTTATCAAGTGTCTGGCAGGTAATTGGAGCAAATATCACAGGACTATAATGTAAATAAGGACAGGTTATTTCTCTCTTAGTCATGACTACAGTAGGCTATGTTTACACTTCAGAAATGCTGGAGCATCCTGCTCCAATCTGGAGTAAATTGCAGTATTCTATGGTGACAAACACTGGAATAAAGGGACATCTTGTGCAAAATCAACAGTTCTCATTTAAGCCAAAGAATTTTAAGTGGATACAAAAGCTGTGTCTCAGTTTGCATTATTCTCTACTTACACTTACTATATTGAGTCAAAACACAGAGTGTGGAATGCTGGACACTTCTCACCCTCAATGGTCGCCATATTGGCTACATATCTGAAGGGGAGGGAACACAAATGGAATGGTATGAAAATGGTGGCCGCGGTTGCGATTGTTATAGCTAAACGTAAAAGCATGTTCATTTTTAGTCAATTCATGAATTGAAGCCAAGTGAGAAAATAAGCTAAGATATTTTGATGGGTGGTAATCGCAGTAAACTGTTGGCCATTATGCTCTGCCCCATTGCAACTTGCCATTAAAAACAAGTAGAAGAAGAAGCAGTCAAATGTTGCGATCATCATTTCCGGTAAGTGCACGACCCTCGTGTTTGATTTGAGACAACACTACCCCGTCACAACTCACTACGCAAGTACATAGTGTACACAGTGGAAGTGGAACGGAAGTATCCAAATTGAAACACAGCAATAGTCTTTGTCGTAAAACTATGCATGTACACCAATGTTCTTAAGCCTAAACAGACATTTTCATCTTTGTGACTGTTGGCTGAAAAACACAGAATTCTTGCTAGATTAACACCATTTCCTCTATCCTCATTCTTTGCTCAGTTTACTCTGTCTACCCCAGCGAGAGTCTAACTCGAGCCAGGCCAGACCGGCCAAACTCTGACAGTTTAACCTTCCTCAGAGGTCGGACTATGCTTACAGCAGCCCGTCCAACCTCCCGCTTCAGCTCAGGCCAGCCCCGTATAACCATCCATACCCCTACGCAGGCTCATTCTGCAGAGATGAGGGATGAAAGGTCCGATTAGGGCCTGCTGGAAGTATTCAGCACGCAGCCCCCGCCCCGCCCATCACCCCAGTCGGCGGCCCCTTCTAACCAGCCCTTCTCTCCTCGTCCCTGCGCTGCTCTGTGCTGTGATTGACATGTGAATTACAGTGTGTGGTGATGATAATAAGAGTGCTACCCGGGGCCAGGCCCGCGCCTTCCAGCCAGCAACCAATCCCAGCTGGCACGGCCTGAAAGACAACCGCTGCCACCATCTGAAGAGGCAAATAAAAATGACAAGCTAACTGTTAACTGCAGATTTTTCACGTGTTGTTTTAAAAGCTTCTGCGGCTCTGCCAGGGTTTTTTTTCCCCCAACTCTTTCTCTCTTTTCTCCTAAATTTTCATCACCCCCCTCCCCGGACCACATCCAGATATATGAAACCCCTCATTTATTGGGGCAATCTAAAAATAATTCCCCTCCACTGCGGCGAGGCTTTGATAAAAAATATTTGTGTTCAGAATGATTGCGCTCAGTGGGTCAAAAACAGATAAAGACGCGTGTGACTGTGGGGTTCCTCAACAACCTCCCACCACATACACTCACAAAGCGATGGTTTCCCCCTAAATAATTACTACTTCCCATCATCGTGCATGTTAACAACACCAAAAGGAGCCCTCATTTCAACTGCTCGCTTAAGTCAGATAACAACCTGATGACATTGTTCAGACTTTTATGGATTATTTTATTCAAACAGTCCAACACAATGTGCTAGTTACACATTATGTAATCTTTAAAAACAGAAATCTTCATATGAACAGAATCTGTAGGCATATTGGCAACGGAAGCCTTCTCGGTTGTCCGTTTGTAGTCCAGATAGTAATGACCAATCACGTTTGAGCGAGCTTCGGCTGCATGTAGGTAAACAGCCCATTCATTCAGTCACTCAATCTCTGTATCCTAGATTAGCTTTTTATTTGATTTTTTTATTTATCTGCATTCAAATCATCATCAAACGACAGCCAATGGGTTCCAAGACAGGCAGACAGGCGTGGCAGTCTTGGATCGGACACCCGTTATCTGGATAACACTGGCTAAAACGGAACCCCCAAATCATTGGCTGTTGCCCCAGATGTTAAATCCTCGCCAGACAATATCCAAAGGGTTCCAAGATTGCACATTATGGTGTTCGGAAATTACACTCTAACACCCTGCAGATTAGTTTTCCACCCCTTGACATCCTTCTGGGAAGAGTCGCCGCCCGTCTGAGCCGTCAATCCATGGAGCTGCTGAGATGGAGGGGAGAGAAAAGGCGCCCGGCTGAGGTCCTCACATGCAGAGTCTGACTCTCATTATCAATTACGGGTGTTTTTGTTTCTTTTTACCGCAACCATTAACCACACAGTTACTGGCAGTCAGGGAGGGAGAGAAAGGCAGGGAGAGAGACAGACAGAGACAGAGAGAGAGAGAGAAAATGCAATTTTCATCAAAAAGAATTAGCTATCCAAACAAGTGAGATTAATGTGCCATAGAGTCCGATTCACTGCGGGCCTCATGAAAGTGCTGTGGACAGATGAAGATCTATATGTGTTTAATGGGAAGAGGGTGACTAGCAAGGGATAACTAAAGGCTTAGGAAGAGAAAGAACGAAAGGAGGGGGGAAAGGGAGAAGATAATTCACAACACACTTGCGGTGAGAGGAGGTGGCTGCGTCTTGGCAGAGATGTGACTCTCCTCTCCTCTTTTCTCCCTGCCCTCATCCCTCGTTACCCACCCGGCCAGGCTGAGGCAGAAGAAGCCAGTGAAGGCTGGATGCCGTGGCACATGAGCCATTAAATCTTCCTACACTGCGGGCAGGGGGAAGGCGGTAGTACCAGGCCTCATGCCCAGGCTCCTCAAATGCTGCCAGCCCAGAGACCCAGAGAGCGCAGAGGTGCTGCACAGTGGGAAAGGAACGGTACTGGATAGCAACACAGTAAAACAAGCATCTCTTTCACTCTTGACTATTGTAATGTTCATCGATTTAGAAACGGGATGCAATTCATTCCCGAAATTTGGAACGGCCTGCCTGAGGATCTGAGAGCAGCTGAGCATTGATACTTTTATAGGGTAGTTTTCGTACCAGGGCTACAGTCAAATAGTCAAAAAGTGACCTCCTGTGTCTTTTCCAAAACACTTTTCCTTGACCTCGATGGAAAACGTCATGAAGTCATGGAAAGATGTGAAGGAGAATTCATAAGGACCTAGGAAAAGGCAACTGCAGTGCTAAGAGAATCCCACTGCACTTATACTAGCTTACGTAGTTATGTGACAGTGAATGTCATTGATTTGTGTTGTACCCTAAAGGAGATACGAAAGGAAGCCTTGAAGCACCGTTCCTAAGCATTTAGAGAATTCGACAAGCTCTTATCATGGCTGCCACTTATATATTTCCGGGTCATTTCACGCAATTACGAATCTTCCTAAGCAAAAAACGACTGCATCTTCAAAATCAGGTAAAAAATATTTAGCTTTGGTTTTTATTAGAAATAAAATGCTACATAATTTCCTAAAAGAGTTTGGAACAGATTTTTAGCAAAAGTTACTCAAAAAGGAGGAGTGCATTTGTTGAGGGGGGGGGGCGATTTTCTTCTTGGCTCTTATTAGAATCGTTTGAATGTTTTTAGTGTCTTTTATAATTTGAAAAATATTTTTGGTTTTGTTGTTAAAATGTGTTTTTATTCACATTTTCCAGTAATCTTATATTGTTATCAGTGCGCATTGGTCTCTGTTGTTTAAATGTTGTTATTTTTACTGTCTCATTTGTCGGTCACGCGTAAAGCACTTTGAACTGCACTAACCTGCAGGAAAGATGCTGTAGAAATAGTTTGATTGATTGACTGATTATTAGAGATAAAGCAGCATTGATCAGTACAGTGCAGCAGCCTTTTTGTCATCAGCTATAAAATCACACTAAACACACATTTCTCTCAGTAACAGCTGATTGGAGGGGAGAATTGTTGGAGGCTTTTCAACAGCAAATCAAGAGTGTTGGCAGACACAGTCAATTAACTTGTATAGGCAGAGAAGGATGTGATCAGCACCTCGCTGACTCTCCCATTAGAGCTGCTGGAGAAGCAGAAGCCATGAGGATCCCTGCAGGGACTCGACTTGTCTGAGAGATGCTCTGGACCTCAGACAGCTGTACTCCCCCCCCCCCCTGAGAGAGGGACAAGAGGGAGGTTATGAGAAGCAGATGTGACACTACACACACTCACACACACAATCACACACCATGGAGCTGATGACATGTGAGGGTCAAAGGAATTTGTCACTCTGTTATCAGTCATGTTGTAAAAATGCTTTGACTGGTTTCCTTCGCTCTGTTAATGCTCTCGTCTTTATCTTCTTCATCGTCCTTTCACGTCAGCTGATGATGTTTGGCACTGTCTTGTAGAAATGGCAGAAACAGCAACACGAGTAAATAACAAACAGCCCATATGCTACTTGAAATCCTCCCTAAAGATGAGGCTTTGAAGAACAAATGTATGTAACCTGTGTCAGAAACAATTAGCACATTGTTGTCTCAGTGTGTAGAGTGTGTGTGTGTGTGTGTGTGTTTTCCAGGTGAGCCTTCATTCATGTCCAATGCAGAGAGGCCTCACATCCCATTAGTGCCACAACACACTAAGTGTGTACAGCGTTCTATATTCAAACACTCCACATATGTCACGGCAGACGGGTGGTGGAAGTTTGACGTTTGGCAGTGAGTGGGCATCCGCTCCAGCAGCCCATGCCCAGAATAAACCTCACTCACACACACACACACACACACACGCACACTCACTCACACACACTTACTGCTCAGCATCAAGATCCAACTTAAAACAAACCATCAGGAGGGCCGTCACATCCACTCAGCACCAAGCAACAGACAGACAGGCCTGTTTATAAACACACACACACACACACAGACACACAGACACACGCATTAATTTGTGAGCGTGTGCACATATACAGTACAGACGCCTACCATCAGTGTAGGTCTGGTCGTGATTACCCTTTGGACACCAGCTTTTAGCTACACGCACACACACACACACACGTCATCAAGTCACAGTGAAAACACGACACCCTGAATGTCATAAAACAAAGCAAAGTATTGGAACTGAGAGAAAAACCTCTTCATATCTTAAAAGCCACATTTTCTGCAGCTAATTGTCCCTCTAAGCAGCTGCAGCTCCTTCGCGAGTCACGTGCCTGCGGTCTGCGGTGCGAGTCTCAGTTGCGAACCAATCAGTCACCGATGAGCGTTAATTAGGCCGCTTTCTGCACGCGAGCGGGGCCCGAAGGCGCAAGATGACCGAACGCCCTGATCGGAGGCTGGTCACCAACCGTCCGCATTACTGGGATCCTGCGGGGCCGAGCGGGATTCGAGCCTCTTGTTTCCGCCCAGCGCGCGCGTTGTGCGTAATAAGAGGAAACACGTGCGCCAAACGTCCCAGAACGGGACGAAACGCTGGAAGTCCAACTGGATTCAACGAGACGCAGCTTCCTGTTTGGCGTCGCTCGCCTGACATCCCATAATGCCACGACGAAGATCTACGAGCTGAAGACAACATGGACAACTAATCTCTCCGACTCGAGTGGCGGGGGGGGAAGGCAACTTCTGTCGCTTTGGTTTCAGCGAGCTGCAGCTGCAGGTCCGGGATGCGCGTTTTGTTACAGTGTTGGAAGAAAAACGACAAGTTTGGGGAAGAATAAACATAAATCCAGGCCGCAGTCCTGCAGCAGGTTATGATGACAGAGTGCATGTGATTCCGGTTGGTCATAGTTCTCCATTTCCCGGCTGTTTCCATCACCGTCCAAACCAACCGTGCCGTAAACACAGCCCTCATTTGTTTTCTCCTCACTGCAATTATATCATGTGATTAAAAAACATTTTAAATAGAGCCTTCGCTGACTTTTATTTGTGTAGAGCGGATCTATTTCATGTCGAGCAGTAATGTAATAATCCCAAGCTGTCATTACGGCCCAGTTTCTCCCTGCGCGCCGAACTCCATCTGATCTCCGCACTTATGAGAACCAGACTGGCGCAGACCCTCACCGGACACCGCAAAGAAAGAACCCCCCCCCCCCCTTCTCCTGCACCGGAGGGGACGGGAGACAAGAGACCGCTTTAAGGAAAGCCTTCGAATTAATATAGGAAATGTTAGCTTCAACAGAAATGCAGCGACTTTCATGGAGATATTTTACTTTCCAGATGGTCCGAATTAAAAGACTTAAATATTTGTGCCTATGGACTCGGGGGCCGCCCCCCCGGGCGGGGGCCGGG
>JAVQJF010009246.1:0-18873 GCA_036023855.1 Gadopsis marmoratus | reverse complement strand
ACACACACACACACACACACACACACACACACACACACACACACACACACACCTCTCTCTGAGGTTGTGAACCTAGAACATTCTAAGAGTTACTTAGCAGGGATCACCGACCTGCAACTGCAGCAGCGTTGCCCAGCAGTGCCTCCTTGTACTTGCGCAGGCTCTCATCATCTTTGTCCAGCTCCTGGATCTCCTGTAAGCTCTTCTGGGCAGGAGGCTTGTAGTTGACGGAGGCTTCCCTCTCTTCGTTGGCGGCTGCGATCGCTGCCAGCTGCTCTGGTGTGGGGTCCTGCTCTGCCATGGTGTGCTAATCACAGAGAGAAAGCGACAGCAAGGAGGACTGGTTAGAGGGGAAATAAAGTAATATGAACGGAGTTCACGCAACAGCCACTTCCTTTTTTACACGTTGCTTTAATGAAATCTGTCCTAGATGTGGAGGATGGTGGCACACAGTAATTAGACATCCGGCTGATGGATGATTATTACAGATTAATTATCCAAAGGGGAACCTCAGTGAACTTTGACCTGAGGCAGCAGTTCTTGTCGAATGAAACAGCATAAATAAGTCACATTGCTCCTCTCGCTGTTTGAAAACATCAGGAGAAACAGAGAAACAGATTTGCTGAAGTTGCTAAGAGATACGGCCTATAGCTCTATACTGTCCAGAGGAGTGTAATTTGTCCCGAATTTGCATTGCAGCGCTCAAAGTATGAAAGTATTTGAAACACTCACAGAGAGATGGTTAACGATGACAATCCACAGACATCGCTGCAGGCTCACAATAAATGATTTCAGTAAAATAAAGTGTTCATAACAATTCGTGATTATCACGGCTAATTTAATCCTTAGTTTTGGCGAGAGACAAAGCAGTTTTGATTGTGGTGTTTTTGTACCTTTAGGGCCTCAGTGTATGCTAAGACATAAACACACACACACACACGCTAGCAGAGACGAGAGCCAGAACACGTGACCATCTCGCCCTCTGGGTCTGCTGCTCCGCTGTGGAACCAGTTTCTCAGACACACAGCGGAGGCCAGTTGTCTAAAAGCTCCCTCGCTTGTCTTCTCCTCTACCACAAACAGAGGTGCGCTAATGTGGCCAAGATCTATCTGGTCACCACCGATTAGAGGCGAGGATGCTGATTCTGAGCAGGGAACAGCACAATAACAGTGCGATCATCTCCACTTTCTGCCAACATAGAGGTGCTGGGAGGTTGCTGCAAAACTCAATTTGTTGCTCAGAAAATGCAGCTAAGAAAAAAGAAAAAGGCGATCTATTAGTAACATCTGGTGAACATACGCTGGGCGCAGCTTTCCAAAGCTAATCAACACCTGCAAAAGCCAAGAGGCAGCTTGATGATGGCTCCCTCATAACACTTGTTCTCCCTGCAGTCCTCAGAGAACACGTCGCACACGTCGTTCTAATGGCGTCCGAGCTGTTTCCATAGCAGCCGAGTTCACCAAAATACCGCAAGTATGTGCTTGTCAATACCGTGTTTATGCACTTAAATAAATGTGTTATTAGGGGTCAGTCAAGTTTAGTTTATTCATAATTCAATCTGACTTTCTTGGACATCAGAGAGGAATGTTTCATTTCTCCGAGTTAACAGGCAACTACACCGTCGAACGTCTCGTGCCAAATGTTTTCAACATTTACATGTCGAAAAGGACCGTCATTTCTGTATTTGAGTGCGTTCAACCAAGCACGAACCCCTACCGTCACACTGAAGAAGAGGATTTAACACTTTGAAAAGGAAAACTATCCTTACGTTACGTTAAAAAGGCCCTAAACAGACCCCAACAGGAACCAAAATCAACATTTGAATGTCAGTGTGATCAAGTGTGTGTACAGAAAAGCCTGCCCTGCAGTGAAAGAGGAAGACACAACAAGGTGATACTCAAACTACTTCTCCATTCAAGTCCAATTAAACCAAACATGTTGTAAAGTCAGTGTAAATAATCCCTTTATATCCATTTACGGTTGCAAACCTGTGTGAACGTGCGAGTTAAAAACCACCATAAATCAGACAAAAGCAACCACCAGGTGACACACATTTGTAACCGATGACGCCGATGCGGAACACAGGTAAAATAATACTCTGACAACATGCTTTTAACATTCTGAGTAACCACAATAAATCACACCACTGCCAACAGGCCACACCGCAAAAACTGGTTTGTTGCGCTGCCTCTCTATTTAGCCCTCCTGTGCCGGTCATATTCTATAGTTGGGTATTAGCCAAGCAGGAACTCAGTGCACAGCACCGATTCCTCCCAAACGGGGCCTCAGCACCCATAAAAGCCCAAATTCCTCATCTGCCAATAGCGTGTGCTTTCGACTGGTCAGCTGCGTGCGAGTGTTTCTGGTCAGAGATAATGAGTGAGAGGCTCCTTGTTGCACAGAAAGAGAGAAAAACAAGAGCAGATAACACAGCGATGGCGTCATATCATTCTTGAAGTATCAACGAACAGGTTTGTTTTTCTCGTTTCCTCTTCTCAGCTCGAGGTTGCACGAGCCCTGCAGCGCAAACTGTCACAGAGAAAGACGTCCTGCCAAGACATATTGCTGGGTAGAGAGCTGCACTATACACTATACAAAAGATGCAGGGCCTAAAGGGCAACTCCGCTGATTTTACGCATCAAAGTCCGTTCACAGGTCTTGGGGGAGTTACTACTGCATATGTGACTAAAAGTTTACAAAGTAATTCTGAATGGAGTTACGAGTTAAAACGCTGTGTTGAAATTATTGATGCCGTATGACTTTTTCTTAGTGTAGCTAGCAAGATTGTTACGCATCGGCTGCACAGTCACATCACTCAGAGATACATACCACCGTAACCAAGTATGAACTTGTTGATTCAGAAAAAAGAAAAGAAGGCCCATGCATCGAGTAAAACGGATTTGAACAATACTGACATCACAGGTAATGATGCACAGTCTTTCTGGCCAACTCTGCTCCAACCACTCGGCCTGCTGGGAGACCGGCAGAGGTCATGAGATCATGCAAACAAACGCCGGCTGCACCGTTGAACCTTCTCCACCTCAGTGTCCTAACCTTCACCTGCTCTCTCCTACAGGAGAGATAATCTGTTTGCTTGACGGCTTAGAAGCGCAGTTTTACAAACACGCCGGGCTTGGCAGCACCTTAGCAGATTAGGCCCGTTCCTTAGCAACACCACTGAGCAGGAAGATTACAGAAAGTGCGATTGCGGCTAATGGGGCATTCGGGGACAAGAGGGGAAAGCGATTGGAGGATTCTCTCCACAGGAGTCATTAGTGTCGTCAAAACGTTGAAGATAATTGATCAGCGAGCTCAGTGAGGACCCGGGGAATCCCTGTGGGATGATATGGGCTTCGTGAAGTGGAGGGAGGGGGTGCAGGAGGGCAGGACACCATCATTCTGCATCAGTGTAAATGTCAATACAACACTGACATTGCGACAGCTGGGGGTGGTCGTTATTGTATTGCGATACCATTTAAAAGTCTTCTGATTGTTAAGGATGCGATGCCCTTCACTGACGCTTTATGACTCATATTTTCTAGCTAAGTGGAATTATACACCGAGTATCAATAAAACATTAGTTGGCGAATTGGCCACCTTCCTCCGATTAGCAGTCTTAATTATCTTTTGAGAATGTCTGGAAAATGATGCATCTCCGAATTCATTCTTTAATAAGCACCACAACAGATCTTCAGTGTGACTGCATTCACTGAGGAACCATTCACAGATTTTTCAAATAAATCAACTAATTGATAAGTCAAAGAAATCCTATGAGTTATTAGTCAACTAACTTACTAATTTCTATAAAAATCGAGAAACATTTAAAGAAATAAACAGAAATAATGTCTATGAAATAAAAAATAAGGTTTGCAAATATCTTCTGAAAGAGCCGACGATCACCCCCAAAGTCTCCATTTCACAGTAAATATAAAAGCAGTTGAAGGTCAGCTCTTCACAGGAGAAGGAACAACAAAGTGGCAAAGGGCAAAGCAGGAAACCTTGAAAGCAGCCCTGCTCACTATCTTTACTACAAAGTACAGAGCTTCCATTCTTGCAAGGGAAAAAAACCCAAAAACAATTGCATCATATCAAGCTGCGGTCAGACATCACAGAAAGACTTCAATTAGCCATGTGTTGCCACGATAACGCAGCAGCCAGACATCAGAAACACATGAAACCCGACAGGAGATTTGTAGCTCGGCAACTGTTTTTGATCAATCTCACAGCTGATGATTAGTACTCTGAATTATACAAAAATAGGACGTGAATGTTGCTGTTGTCGCCCTTTGTGAGGCGACATTTAGCTCTTGGCTTCACCTCCCTATTGAAGATGCCACCCACAGATCTGCCGCTTTGATCGCTGTGTCTCTCAAGCAACAGACCTTTGCACTGATCCCCTTCATCCACACATGACATCTCTGCACTTCAATGCATCCTTTTCATGCGGCTTTAATAAAAGCTCATCAAGTGGAGCGCAACCAGTGTAGGAAAGTATAAATATTTTGGGGTCAACTTTTGCCCCTCGATCGTGGTTTTTAGGGGAAAATCTGGAGATTTCTTGGGGCATTTTTGCCCTTTGCTTCTGCTAATTCCCAAAGCTGAGTGCAATGTCAAAGCACCGATTCAAAATCAGCAACATTATGGTGCCATTGCCCCTCCTCATGTTCTGGTGAATAAGTGATTCTGCAACAGGTCTAATGCAACTGGAGCTGTTGAAATCAACTCATATGAAATGTCGCACACATATCCGCAGCATTTCCCGCTAACCATATTTCTGTATTTTAGTGAAACAGTTTTCATTCATTTGATGCATATCAGCAAATATTTCTGTGTAATCAAACTCTTTATGTGCAGAGCAACTGTTGAAAAAAAAGGCTTCAAGCAAGTTACTTGAGTGGAAACAGCGCAAGTAGCACATCAATGCATGCAAATAGTGGAGCAATGATAGCAAGATTTAAAGACAGCACAAAATAAAATATGACCCTTTAAAAATACACCCGTACATTGTGTATCTGGATAGCACTAAGCATTTATACTCAATGATATAGTTTAGCATGTCAAGCTGCCCTACCAGGCCTTTTTTGTCTGTCAAAAAATTACTGCACACTTCCTTTTTCAGGCGAGAGCGCGATGATTCATATCCTTTAGAGCGCTAAACCGCACACTGCAAAGCTGAACGTCCTACCTGTAAGGCTAAGCCAACCTACATTTTTTTTTTTTTTTTTTTTTTTTAAGATGCAGAAATTATATGAATGCAGAAGGACACCGGCACTGACTGGATGTTACGTCGGTTGATCAAATCATGCTGGGTCCCACCAATGTAGTGCGACACAGACCAAAACCAAAGATATGAGGATGTTTTACACCAAGAGCTCTTTGCAGAACTGACGCAGAGGTACCCACCCTCAACAGCAGGGTGAGAATAAAACAGAAATCCCACGAGCTGTAAATTAGGACAGGCGGCAGACGTTTGAGCTTGTGTTAAGTGACTATGTGAAAAGATATTAGCCTTTTTAAAAAAGAAAAAAAAAAAAATCAAGATAGTGTTTGCGAGATGTCTCTCTCAGAAAATGTTACATCAGGAGAGGAGACTAATCGGATCGCAAATAAAAAGAGCTGTGGCTGTGGCTGTAAGAGTAAAAGAAACAAAACCCGACTCCATCCCAGGAAGAACCAGAACAAATAGGAAGCTTTAAAAATAGCCGATGAGAAATCCCTGCATGCGGCAGCAGGAAGCTGCGAGTGAATGGGATAGCCAAGGTGCCAGCTGAAAGGTCAGGGCTTATTCCCCTTCTCTACAGGAGTCTCAGCGACATGCCCAGATTCAGGTGGCCTCCCTGGGCAACAGCCTCTGTCTGTGGAGGTGACGGCCCACTCATATTGCAGCATTAATGCTTCTAATGGCTTAAAAAGACAAACATCTGGGGTGAAAAATTCAAAACAAAGATTTTTAAAAGTGTATGGTCTTTACAACAAAGACTACCAGCAGCATTCTGGCTGAGGAGGAAAGAAAGGCTGATCATTACTAGCTCAACTGGTCTGGGGGGGGGGGGGGGGCAGCAGCATCCCTGCACCTATTCATTCCCCTGTGAGACTGAGCAAAAGCAGAAGAGGCCACTGACAGGGTTCACCATGTTTGGCTTAGCGAGGTGACTCTCGCACAAAAACTATTCAAAAACAGAAATAAATAAAATAAATAAATACTATTGGTGCCCAAAAGGAGTTTGGAATACAATCAAATGGGTTGCAGCACCAGCTACGCTGTAACCTACAGATGTCGACTCTTTTACTTTACAGGAGGCACCTTCACTTCCATCTGAATACAAGCTGGCTAATGTGCAGCTTTTACAGGTCAGGCCTGCAGTTTCTGACCTTTGCACCCTTCCCTGTGGGCTGCTCGAACACGTTCAAAGCTTATTATGCTGAGGTCAGGGAAATGCTGCATGCGGATCCTTTAAGAGTTAGTCTCTCGCTCTCTTTTAGGCCTTTCTTCTCAAGATCAACCAGCTCCAGCCAGAGAAACAGAACGTGCAGAGTGAGACATCCGGCTTTCTGCTGCAAGGCTTCAGCCTGCAAGGCTGCAAGGCTGCAGGCTGAGATGAGGCAACTAAAAAGGCTCTGGCAGAAACGCATTATCTTAACGGTCTCCAAGTTCTTTAGAAAGGGGAGGAGAAAAAAAAAGAAAATAATATATCCTCCCTGCCATTTATCACACAGTCAGGAAGGAAAGGTGGGGGGGGGGATCTATTTTGACTTATCAGCCATTCAGCTAAGCACAAAGCAGATCTATCACAGGAGGGAACACAAAGGTCTCTGCCACTTGAAGTCACTTTGGAGTTCAGCAGATGTGGTCTCTGTGCACTTGACTGTGAAAAGCCCTAAAAAGGCCAAGATGGTGGCTGGTTTAAGGCGTGAGCCCTCCAGGCCAATTCAAAACGATAAGAGTTCCAGGAAGTGGCAGAAAACGTCCCTCGTGTGCCACATGACAGTCGGGCCACAAACACATTTTAAAAGTTGACTAGATGAGTCACCTGAACAACGTTTCGGTGCACTGGTCAGTGTATCCACGCGTCGGGTGTCACACTGGGAACAATTCCATGCAACGGGTGACATTATCGTCCTGATCCGAACTGCTCAACACCCGGAAATGAACAACTAGTAACTGCTTCTTAAATCAACTCCTCACTGCCGCCGGAGAACTTTACAATGACTTAGCAATAAATTGAAGGGTTAAGAGTTTGAGACACCGACACTACGAGTTCAACATGATAATATTGGATAAATAAAGAAAAAAGGCGCATCCCGGACGGCAGGAAGTTGCTCTCCGGAACACAAATTCTTTCTTTCATACATGCACGTTCACGGGCTAAAGTTCCTCATCAAGTACCCAAAAATTAGCTAACTTACGACACAGCAACGCCAGAGATGTATACTTACCGACTAAAACGACTTGTTAGAAGAGTTTTTTCCCCAACTGTTTCATCAACTCTTACCGTTATGCCGCTGGTAGGCTGGGACGGTGTCCTGTGAACGGCGGGGGGAGAGAGAGTGAAGCGTCGCTGCGGAGGAAAATCTGAGCCAACTGCCACAAGCCGCAAACAGGCGAGAAGACATCCTTTGAGCTGACTTCAAAATAAGAGCAGCCTTTTTTTTGTTTTTTTATTATACGAGCACAATGGTTTTAGGAAAATGTCACCATTATAAACTTGTAGATCGACCAAATGTGTACATATCCTACATAAAGCACTGTGTCAATAGAAAAAAGATCCACACCTTATCCAAGTTAATTGGGGAAATAATCAGACTTTCGACATTTGCTCAACTAAAGTACACTTGTTTAAGTCTTTACTTGAGTTGCTTTCTACTTCTACTCTACATTTCAGAGAGAAACATTGTACTTTTTACTCCACTACATTAATCTACATTTTCCATCCAAACGTGCGGTTACTGGTTACTTTACAGATTAAGATTTTAAATGCATAACATATTTATATATTACAATATATCTAATATTTATAAAATAAATATTGCTACAGATTAACCTACCCAACAGTATATAAAGTAGTAGTAGTATTAAATGAGCTTCACCTTCATCAAATGCTAAATTAAAATGCAAATTAAAAGAAGAATCCACTCATGTGAAATATAAATAACATTTTGATAGTGGGCATGAGTACTCTTTTTTTTAAGTATAATTTGAAGATAATTGAGTATTTTTACAGGATCCAGAATACCCTTTCCATTTCTCATAATCAGATCAACAGAGCTATATTCGATGTCAGGTGTTCCAGGTACTTTATACACCCACAAGCAGATGACGCCACTATATCACAAATTAAATACAAATTGATGTTTTCCAACAACAAATGAGAAAAGAAGGAAAGGTATTTGCTTCAACCATGAAAACCAAACCGGAAGCTACATTTGTTAAGAACGTAACTTTGTCTTTAGACACGCTTCCGGGAAAATTGCGCTGGAGACAAGCGTAGGCATGCAGATCCGTTCTGCGCTCACATACCTTGCTCTCAGAAGGCTAGATATTTTACACTTTGTTCACTTCACATGTTTTAGCTCAGAGCCGCCGTGTCCCTGCAGCCTATGAGCAACTAGAGGTTTTTATGCATCTTCTACTTAACGCCTGGTTAATATACAGTAGGCACGGAGAACAAACGCTTCAAAAACCGGAACCTCAGACTCAAGTTGACATTACACTGTATATGGTTGATACCAGACTGTGTACAAATGTAGCCTATATTTGACAGCGCAGGGCGACATCTAATGGCAGTGATGGGGTAGTGCATTCAGGCAGTAAAGCATGAAATGTGGGTTTAATCCATGTTTGTGTTCAATTATGACAATAGCTGTGGGAAAATTCCTGTTCCAGCTGATTGTGGCCTGACGAGCACAACCAGCCTGAACACATACAAATTTTAACATTTATCAGCCTCTTCTCAAATAGCATTTGACTCATTCCTTTCGTGTGAATAGCAAACATTGAGTGTGCTTTTTATAAGTCAAAAGTAACTCAAACTACACCTCCAATCCCATGTCACTGGCCTTCAATTAGCTTTTGTTGTAGTCTAGGGGTTCACATACCAGCCCCCCCCAACCTACACTGAATCTAGGATGTATTCATTATGGACAAACATTGTGTTAATGTTTTAGTTTCAGCACAAAATACCTGTAATGATTGTTATAGGCATGTTATATTCTTTAAAACTGGATGGACATAGAAATGAGACCTAATTTGGTTAATATGCACTGCAGGTTTTATTACAAGTTCCATTAACTACAGGGTAGAGGAAAGAACTGGGGAAACCCAATTCACATTAACCTACAGCCAAAACCATTTTCATCAGAAAAGGGGAAAAAAAAACAAAACACTGGTAAAAAACACTTCGGAGCATTTAAAAGAAGAGGTTGGAACAATAATTTCAATCACATCAGAAGACAACCAAGTGTAAAATATTCTGCACATTTGTAACAACCACCCTTCTGTGTGCAGACAGGAAGGGACGACAACGACCAGGAGCATATTTCTTAGCTGGTGTCCATCTGAGAAAACAAAACAATAGAATTAGATGGCTGCAAAAACATGATTTGTTAACTGACAACAGGCACTGTATGGACAACTGAATATACCCTGGCATTGTAGGCGTCTAACTGGGCGTCAAGTTCCTCTGCTGACAGCTGTTGCTTGCTATTGCCACCTCTGCCACCTCGCCCCCTTCCTCTGGCACCGCCTGCACCACGTCCTCCACGACCTCTCTGCATGCCTCCAAAGCCTACGCCACGACTTCTGTTCATGCCTCCACCACCTCTGTTGAGACTGAGAACGAGTGCCCATCACACATGGTGTCCACAACGTTTGCACGACAAGTTTCTTGAATAAAGGACATCTACACTCACCCCTGCATAGGTCGCCTCTGTGTGTCAATCTGTGACGTTACGAGCTGTATGTTCATAGGTCGCCCTAGAGAGACAAAGAATGAATCTCACAATTTGGGCAGGCCAGCAGTACTGAACTGATCAGTCAAGTAAAATACAGAAAATGTGTGCTTAAAATTAATATATTGATAATCACATTAAACAAAGTTAACAGAAGTAAAAATATTAGTGTAGCCATTATTCAAAGAAAGAGGATATGCTGCATATCAATGTGAGGCATACCATCAAGCGGGATGCCGTTGTACTGTTTCATGGCCTTGAGGGCATCTGCCCTCCTTTCAAAGTGAACATCTGCAGTTCCCAGACTTCTTCCTGATCGGTCATAATGAACTGCAGCCTTTTTCAGAGTCCCAAATTCAGCAAAAAGTTCCTGGAGTGAGAAAAAGGGTGGGATCCTTAGGAGCTATCCCTTTTCGCCACATCAACCAAAGACAAACACGCACCACTATTACTACTACTACTAATAATATTAAGTGTAACACGAAAACCAACATACCTGAATGTCTGCATCTGAGACCCCAAAGTCCAGGTTGGAGACAAGGAGCTTCCCTCCGGTTTCCACACCAGCTCCTCCGCCACCCACAGCAGCGCCATTGAAGCCGCTGAAGCCGTTGTCAAACATGTCATGCTGCCACTTATCTGGAAGCTGTTTAGGCTGCAACAGACGAAAGAGAACGCACCTGCTGACTTCAGGATCCCCTTGCCTCTGTCAATCACAGAGTCCACACGGCTGGGTGTTGGGGCAAGCAGGGGCTCCACTTCCAACAGGGCCAGGGTGCTCAGTTCCCCCAAGAGGGTCCCCAATGTTCCCTGCCCACCCCATCACTACAAGCAAGTGAATCAGTTCAGACAGAACATACACGCAGGACAAACAACTTAACTATAACTGTAAGGGGATTTTGCTTTATGTCACCCAATATATAAGTATAGCTTCAAAACATTGAGATCTAGTGGCATCTACTGAGACTATATATATATTTTACTCAATGACTACGAAGTCAAAATTGAGCAAGGTTTATTACCCCAAATCCACCCACAATCTCTATAGTAAGCCCTGATGAACTTGCCCACCCCGGCTAGCTACCAACATTGCCCATTGTTCTCTTGCCATCTGCGCCTCCACCAAGGCTCTCCAGATGTGATCCTCAGGTACACAGGGGAGGGGGGTCGCCATCTGAAGTAGCGTTGCCTCCAGCGTTGCACCATATTTCCTGGCTCGCCCAAATGTTCTTTATCAAGCCACGAGAAAGGCTTTTTATGAAGGGAAGTGTCCATAAGATGAGGGGGGTGGGCTGGAAAAGCTAAAACTTGGCCAGCTATCTCCTCTATGCGATCGTGGATTATTTGAGCGTCCATTTTGAGACCACGCCATTTTGATTGGGGCTTTGTCTAAATACTCATTCACACTTAAGGAGTGACGATTTGACGAATATGCACACTATCAGGGGGGGTGAAGTCCACTGATCCATCCACAAGTAATGGCCACACTGGTTGAAAAGCCATAAAACGGGCCTTGTTGTGAAACCCGCCAGCCACTCCCGAACAAAAGGCCGCCTGGTCGCTGCACTGGGACATGGACAAAAACTATGCTTCCAAAAGTGGTGGGAAAAAAAAACATTGGTGAAATTTCTCGATGAAGTGGTTTCCTCTCACCATCATTTTGACACTTGAGGCGGAAAGCACCGTTATTGACCGTGGACGACTAGCTTTAATTTAAGGTGCTGGGTTCAAAATGGCGCCGCCGAGGCCTTCACGATCCATTTTTAGCTAGTTAGCCAATTTGGCTAACACACTCGCTCTCTCCAAACGGCCTCTTCTTGAGAAACGATGCAACACATACAGGTTGTGGGAGAAGGGACACACTATGCATACAGCTGCCATTAATGCTTAACCGCACACTATAGAGCTTTCCTCCGAGGGAAACTCGGCGGTTATTGCAATCATTTTATTCGCTTGACTAGCAAGCTGGCTAGTGGGTTAGCTAGCAAGCCTACTGAAGAATAGAAGGATGTTAACCAGGCATTTTCAGGTTTGCCGAAGGTTTTCCTTTTTCTGCCCACTCCTCTAACTTTCTCATACCCTGCTGTAAGGCGTTGGTCTGCCTCTACCGCGGTTCAGGTTCTGTCGGCTCCTCATGGGGCCGGATCCGCCGCCTCGGCCTCCAAATCCTCCGCTGCTGACAAGACGCCCAGCGCCTCCTCCACGGCCACCACCAGAGCCTCCCCGGCCTCGACCTCTTCCACCTCGGCCTCCGCCTCTCTGCTGCCTGTTCTGCTTGATAATGTCGTCTAGAGACATATCCATTTTATCGGCCATTACTCTGCCCCAATAGTGCTAAACTGTCAAGAAGATATTCTTTAAAAAAAAAATACACCCTAGCCTCTCTTTGCCCTTTCACAGATCAAAGCTCTCTGCACCGCTGACAAAACACAATGAGCCAACGTCCGTAGGATATAGACAAACTGGTTCGGTACGTACGGCGCGTAATACCAACGTCATCACGTAATATGCGTGACGGAATACAAACGCCATTCAACTGCAATCAAAATAACTTTTATCGATGCTTCTATGCCATTTGCTGTAATACTGTTAATATATACAAACTGTACTATATAATTACCACTAATCCTCATGCGCGACAGGATCGTGTTTCTCAGTAACACATTTTTGTCGTCGCAAGTTTTGCGTCACAGATTCAATTACAGCGAAAACAATTATTCGATTAGTTGACTGAGAAAATTAATCTGCATCTATCTTGAAGACCAAATCATTTTAAAAACAAAAATGCTAACCGTTTACATGTTCCAGTCTCTGAATATTTGCAGGTTTTCTTTGCCTTCCATGACGTTAAACTATGGTATGTATGGTCAGACAAAACAAGCAATATAAATGTCAACTTTTGACTAAGACATTTTTAAAGGTTAAGTACAAAATTATAAAAAAAGGGATAGACAAAATTATTGATAATGACAAGTCATTAATCACAGCTATAAAATCAGTATGGCCACTTCATGAAACTCCCTCCAGTGTAAGATTCCAGGTAGGTTTCACTTAATTTTCTTTCTCCGTGTTCTATGGTCAATATTTGTGTAGGATCAATCAAGCACAGTCCTGTAAAAGTCTTTTATTCAACATTTTGTTTCAAGGCTTAGGGGAGGTGGGGGGGGGGGGGGGGTAACCAAGGGCAGACTACTCCGGGAGGTCTCTACTTAGTAAAGTCCATTTGGGGGCAAGAAAATTTATAATAAAAATGTTGGCCTTCTACATTGCATTTGGCTTCCAAAGCTTGCCCATAAAGTGTGTATCCAATGTGACCATTCCATTACTTCTACAATTTACTGATCAAACTACCTTCCAAAACAAACAGAAAAGTTGAAGTCAGCCCTTTCGCATTTTCCTCCAAAGTCATATAAGTAGCAGTAGCAAAGAAAACAGGGTTTGTATTTAAGACTGCAGTCTTTTGAGTCCTGTGGAGAGCGTCAACAGTTTATACCTCAGCATCAGATGTCAGCAAATTTGGATGAAACTTTGCATCAGTCCCGTCCACATACAGAATGTACATATGAAGATTTTTTGACTTGAAAAAACAGGAACCAAGAGACGGGAGAATCTGTGCTCCCTGGAATCCCACTTCTTTTCTTCTTAGTCAGTTGTAGAGGATAAAGAAAGAGACGGGGGTTGCTATGGTCCAGAGTTTAAAAAACAAGATTGGCATTCTGTGCTAGACTGGCCAACAGGGCTGACTTTCTGGCTGATGGAGGAAAAGTTCTCGAGGATAATGGGTGGAAAAAAAGCGACTGGACCATCGTGAGAAAGACTAGGACTTCTTGGAGTCCTGTGTGTTGCGTTTCTTGAGGTCACTCAGGTCCACTGGTGTGAAAGCTGTAAGAGCAAACATAAACAACTTGTTAAACGGCCTCTGCTTTATTAATTTAATCTTTTAGTGTTACATGAAATTAAATTTCCCTTCACTACTAAGTTACACTGTAACTTACAATGTAGGTTAGGATTTGGGTTCTTCTCCACATACTCCTGTGGTCCACGGTCATTACGTTCACTATTTTGTGTTGATCTGATGTCTCTAAGCACACACTGCCAGGCTGTGAAAGAGTAAAGACAACAAGGTTTTTGTTACATTTAGGAAATCTTGCATCCAACTCTGCAGACTTGTTAGTAACATGACAAGACCCACAGAAGTGCAGACTGGAGGCTAATAAGTTAATGAAGGTGAGACATGTATAATTTAAGCGCCCAATCTCACTGCATCCAAAACAGTGTGCTGACATTTGGTAACTTGCAAACTCATTCTATAGTACTTTTCAAACTAAGTGCTTCAATGGCAGTACTTTTACTCAGAGTGGGTAAATTAAGTTGTCTAATTTGGATACTCTAGCAATACTTATATTTTTAATTGATGATGGTTGAAGTGGTCAGTGAAAAGCAATCGGAAACATGGTCTGTGGTCATTAGCACTACACTGTCAGTCACTATTGAAGCACTCGGACCCACCTCATTGACACTACTATTCTCAGGATTTAACAGTTCCTTGTGGAGTTTTAGACCTCTAGTAGCACTATGGTCTGTTTATGGGTTGGTCCCTGTTTTGTTTCTCTCTTGCACGTGCACAAGGATGAACGTGCAAGCGTGCGTGCGACACATAGTCCTGCTAATGGTTTTTGAGGAGGGAAATCCATTCGACACTCTTGTTAGACCTGAAGGATACACACAACACCGTTTTAGTGAGAAACACTGAACGTAAACATAAGCATTGGTTGTTTACAAGAAAACTCCACTGGGCACCTTTGAAATCCACACAATAAACACGTGTGGTTGTTGTTTAGTGTGACGTCTTGCATTGTGGAGAGGAAAAGCTGACTTGACAGGCCAAAAAATGCTATAATTCCATTGTCATTTACAAATTGTGCAAATGTTCAAGTGAGCACATAACTTGTTTGCTCTATAAGCGGTTTATTACTCATTAAAGTTATGTGTCCATTGTGTTACAATGTTATTATTATAATAACCTGCTATATGAATGAATGTAACAGATTCACACATTTATCTCATTTAATTTCATGGTACTGATGGTGGCAGAAATGATCAAAAGGGGTCTGTTTGGTTCATGGCATCAACCATTCTATTAGACATACATGATATGGGTTTTGAAAAGATGCCATGATGATGATGATGATATGGTCTGTGTTTACATGCTGCACATTTAGTGATTAAACAGGTCAAAGTTTGTTTTCCTGTTGCTGTTTTTGCTCATGTTAACAGACTCCAGGAAATAAACTTGCATCAAAGCTGTTCCAGGGCAAGACAATTCGGGTGTAGTTCTGAGAGGTCTATTATTCGGCTCATTAGTTAAATAAAATGCTTAGATTTTTCTGAAATAACATTCAATGTTAGAGGGTGTACTTACTATCATGTATAAAGCGCACATTTTCCTCATGTGCTGGGGTGAAAAGCTCCCCAGTGTTAGTAGGGGATCGGGGGCTCGAAGTCCGCTTGTAACTATTCACCATCCTGGGAGCAGATGAGCTTCACAAACATGAAAACAGCAAAATGAGCAGCATAACACACATTCATTTCGTTAAGTCTTTGAATCATCGCTTGCTGTAAACTACACTTCAAATGACATTCTTCTGTGTCTCAAGCTCAAAAGCAGCAGTACATACCCTAAAATGACATGTTAATGATGATCACTATTAGCACTGGGCGATTTGTGCTCGTGCACTAGCGCTTGGTAAGTAAGCTGTTACAGACCTGGTCATTCTGGTTGCAGTCTGTACTCGCTCCTCGCTCCTCTGCGGTGACTGGATATGAAGAATACAGAGAGGTTCAGAAGGCCTCCGCTGAATTCTAAGAACGAACAACAGTGACAACTCTGGCATCCGCACTTGATCTGTCCCGTTTCTAAATGGCACAACACAGGCCCCACGCTGAACACTAGCTAGCTATTAAACACACGACACCAGTGACACTCCTGCTGAGGTCTGCTAGCTCCCCACTAGTCACAGGAAGCTACATCATCCGCTCGGAGTTCCGATAAGTCAACTAACATTAGCAACAACGCGAGTGTATATTTGCCAGCGTTAAATCAGTTTCCACAGCGGTGCAGCTATGCTACACTGTGCGTGTGGACGACATGAACACATATAGCAGCTAGCCACGGGGCTTTTGTTTACGTTTTTACTCGAGCGGCGTTAGCAGCAGCCTCAGAGCCAAACCCGGCGCGCGGAAGCACTGGCACGTTCTCACGAGCCGTGCGTAGGAATTGGCCCTAAACTCGCTTCTGCCTTTTTTTGTCGGATTCCCGTCGCCCCATAGCTACGTCCCGCGGGAGGACTGACTATAGATTTGCTGACACGACCATTTCAGCTAACTCTAGCCAGCTAGCTTAGCTGGCGGTGATTTACATTGTCTTGTCGTAACGTTAGCTTCGACCAGCTAATACTCTGCCGCCGCTACGGGTCCCCAGATGTTGATTAGAACGACACTTGGCGCAGCTGTACAATTTTCAAGCTGTCCAGTAAAAGCACACAGTGTGGAGACGTTTAACAAACCTTTTTATGGCCCTTCTTTTCGAGTTCTTTATTCAGAGGATGTCCGCCGTTAGACCTGGCTAAAACGTTGCCAATGCCAACCAATCATTTCCGGGAAAAGACACGGAAGTGAAAGAGCGCTCACAACTTCTATAATGTACCAAGAACATTACAGTACACAGTATTATAATTATTATTACTGCATGCAAATCAACACACACACACAAACTAATTGTACAAAAAGAATGTGAAACAGTCCCTATATCTACGTACATGTATGAGCTACTTTAATTATAAATTCTAATGAGCAGGGTTGCCAACTTTGGCTCCCTGGCAGGAGTGAGATCTTGATGCAATGGCCCATGGGCTTAATCACACATGCACACATATTTTTTGCTCATCTTGTCAACCTCTCCATTAGCAGTGGCAGTTCCCCCAGTAAATGGAAGTGAGCAAGAGCGATACCAATGTTTGAACCAGGAGCAGCTGATCATGATGCAACTTAAATGCCTGTATTTGTATTTTTGGAAGTTCTGGAAAAACGTTGCAGCTAACCCAGTCGATAAAGCATGTAGAATCAAATAATGATCTACTTCCAGTACAGTTGCTGACGTGCAGACTGTTAATTGCTTTCTTGTAGATCAGCTAGTCATCATTATATAAAGGTGCAGTAGTTGGGGCAGTCTTTCTGGATATTCAAAAGACAACTGACACATGCAACCACGATGTTCTTATTCATAAACGCTCCCAATTTGATTTCTCTGATAAAACTTTACAGTGGTTTAAATCATATCTTTCCAAACGCGTTTTTATTAAAAATGAGAAATCATCTTCTCAAGTTCTGTTCTTGGTCCACTTCCTTTTAGGTTATAAAAGTTTTCAGATGTATGCAAATTATACAGTTATATATTCCACAGAGCTGTCATATAATTTACAGTCCATAGCAAAATGGTTTGAAAGTTTTATAATAACGTATAAGGTTTACTAAGACTATTCTCATCTTTATAAGATAGTTATTATTGAAGAAGGTATTATTGTTGAATGAGTACTGCACATGCATGAATGCGCGATCATCCAAAGTGCATCAGAGAAGAGAAGAAGAGAAGGGGCTCTTAAATAAATGTGTTATTTATTTAGTTAAAACCGAGAAAGAGAGAGTCTTTAACTTAATTAAATTACCATCTATATTTTCAATGCTGCAGGACATCTTCAGGAAGAACCAAATGTACTGTTACGTCACGTACAGGCGATGTGAGCGATCTTTTAAAAGCCCATTACTGTAATAATGTCTACGTGCCATGAGGTGGCAGTGTTGGCCCATAATAATACATGACACAAGCGCTCACGACCCACAGGGCAAAGCAATGATGTGCTATACATGCACCAGACTTCATAAATAAAAACTATCTCTAAGTCCTGAATTATATAGTTACTCATATACTTCTACTACAGCATGAATGGCTTATTCGATTATTTCATTTTATTTGACTTTATCTTAGTGGTGACTGTGGGTTTAGTGGTTAACATGTGGGGCTCCTTGTGTCTTGCCAGCGCATGAACTTACCTCTCAGGTATGTTCAAGACTGGCAGGACAGACACCAGAGCTTTCCAGTGTCCTCTGTGGGAGTTGGGTCTCTCTCTCTCTCTCTCTCTCTCTCTCTCTCTCTCTCTCTCTCTCTCTTTCTGTCTCTCAAAAAAAATATTTGATCAGCTGTCACATAGCAGAATATTTTTGAAGCTGAACTTTATAAGTAGAGTTTTGTTTTCACAGCCTGATTTTTGCTGCTTCCAGGTGGCCAAAGAATCAATTCTTGATTTCCCATCTGGGGACGGGCATTGCAAATTAGCTTAGGCTATAAATGTTGTGGCGTGTGGCATTGGTTTATGCTACATTCTTGTCCCTATACAAATAAACATTAATGTTGAGTACATCTGGAGATTAATGGTTTATAATGTTTAACTAAAGAAATTTTGCCCAAGGGAACAATAAAGAGTAAGTCTAAAACTAGAAAAAATGCATTTTCTGAAGAAAATGCGTGTGAATGCTGAAAAGCTGAAAGGCTGTCGCTAAACTGGATAGCTGGCTTGAATGTTGAATAATATAGAAAATAGCTGAATATAAGCTCAAAGAGCTGAACATTTTGATAATTAGAATGGTTTCTGTAGCTCAAAGTATGAAGAAGTTATAAGAGGAGGAAGATGATTTGAAGGTTATTCATTCTCAAGGGCACTAAAAAGTTGCAAAAATCTTAATATTTATCTGTTAAAGAAAGCACAATATTTAAAGTATAAATTGTGGAAAAAAGAATAAAAAATGGAAATAAAATAGAAACATAATTGTCCTTAAATAGCTCAACATTGTTAGATTTCTGCAGAAAGA
>JAVQJF010009241.1:0-21655 GCA_036023855.1 Gadopsis marmoratus | reverse complement strand
ACAGTACAATTCCACATACAGAATATGCAAAGCAATGGCAGCTACAATGTTACTGAAGCGAAAATAATCAATAGTTAATGTCTGCAATCATAGCCACTTTTGGTGTCTGTCACTCACTTTGTGTTGCTTTCCATTTCTTTTTAATTGTCTTTCCTTGTTTTTCTCACTCTTACTGTCTCTCTTTGTCTATTTTATTTCCTATCTCTTTCTCTGTCTTTCTCTCGTATCAGGGATGGAATAGAGTTTGCATTTAAGTACCAGAATCCTCGAGGACCAGAGTTTCCTCCTGTCAACCTGGCCTTCCTGGAGGTTTTGAGTGAATTTTCCTCCAAACTAATCCGCCAAGACAAAAAGACAGTGTAAGTTCTTCCTTCAGTCAGCCACTTAAAACTTTCATAATGTCCTTTCAAAATAAATAAATAATGTTAAAATCCTGCATGTCTCCTCAGACACTCATACCTGGAGAAGTTCATGTCAGAGTCGATGTCGGAGCGTCGGGAGGACGTGTGGCTGCCGCTGATCTCGTACAGGAACAGCCTGCTGACGGGAGGAGACGAGGACCACATGTCTGTCACGTCGGGCTCCAGCAGTAAGACCGGCTCAGTCCGCAGCAAGAAGGGACGACCGCCGCTACACAAGAAACGCATCGAGGGTGAGACGGGCGCACAATGCCTGTTACGGAAATGTATCTGTTCATGGTTTCCTGCCGATGGGTTACTGATACTGTCAATTTTCCCTGTGCGTTCATTTTTAGAAGAGAGTAGTGTTGAGGGCTCGTGGATGATGCGCAATGACACTCTTCAGACACCGGGAGCGCTGCAGACGCCTCAGCTCACTTCAACAGTCCTCAGAGAGAACAGACCAGCAGAACACATGCCTGACCCAGACTCAGAACCCGGGTCAGAGAACGACTTCGTGCACAAGTGAGTGTATACACATAATGGAACTATACACACACAACATCAACATAAAATGGTTTGTGAAGTTAAAAGAAATTTACTCTGTAGTTTATCTGTCACAGCTGATTTAAAGATGAGATTGGTATCAGTCAGCATCTCTGTCCACTTCCGAATACATATTGACCTGACTTTTGTAAACCTGTGCATTACTGAAGTAACTCAGTCTTCTTCTAATAGCACGTACACAGAAGTGATCTTGTTTGTCTTCAGTCCTCAGATGCAGATGTCGTGGCTCGGCCAGCAGAAGATGGACGAGGTGAACAGGAAGGACCGGACAGCGATGAATTACATCAAGTCACGCAGCAATCAGGGCGTTCGGCAGACTGTGTAAGTGTGTTAAGCTTTTTAAACCAGCACCACAAACTGTGATGAAGCCCGGCTTCACACCACCACCAGGGTGAAGCCTGGTCCTCTGTCCTCTGTTAAATTAGCAAGTGGTCATTATTGTTTTTAATGAATGAAGAGCTAATAAGCAAAACTATGATAATCAGATGGATATGCTGCCCCTTTTCTAATTGTGTTTTTCGTCTTACTCTTAATGACATTAATTCCATTAGGCGTGGGTTGATGGAGGATGACGCAGAGCCCATCTTCGAGGATGTGATGATGTCATCGCGGGGCCAGCTGGAGGACATGAACGAGGAGTTTGAAGACACTATGGTGATCGACCTGGTCAGTAGCGTTGCATTCTCTCACCGCATTTGAGTTGTGAAATTCCACCAAAGAGATGAAGATAGATCAAGAAGATCCTTAGTCTTAATTTATTATTTTCCTCGTCCTTCCCAGCCGCCTTCGAGGAACAGACGTGAAAGAGCGGAATTAAGACCAGACTTCTTTGACTCTGCAGCGATGATTGAGGACGAGTCGGTAAGTAAAACTTTGATCTTCGGCTTTGAATTTGAGTCAAGACGGTGAGTCAATTAATTGATTAGCAATTGACACAGTTTATCTGCAACAATTTTTACAATCAAATCATTTAATTCAATTTAATTCACTGCTTCCGGTCTCTATAATGTTTTTTTTATTTTATCGTCTATGATGATAAACTGATAATCAAGCTATTTAAAGATAGGGAAATTGTGATGGACAATTTCTACTATTTTCTGACCAATCAATTAATCATAAAATTAGTCATCTGAAATTACATACAGTAGTACATCAGGAATTTGATTGTGATTTCTTACATCAGATATTAAAGCCACTATGTGTAAGTCAGAACGTTTCAATTTTGGTGCCCCTAGTGGTAATAAAAGACACTGTGGCAGATATTTTCTCTTTAAGATTGTCTAACAGTCGCTCTCCTCTCCATTGTTCCAGGGATTCAGCATGCCCATGTTCTGATCTGGGGAGAGGCAAAGATCCTGAGAGCAGGATCCACGTCAGGAGTAAAGACCAGGGGGGGGGGGGGGTTTAACCTGCCAAGCCAACTCTTAAGAAGAAAAAAAGACATTGTTGAAGTACTTTTCTCTTTCTATAAGACATGATGGGAGGATGTTTGCCAAGTCGATCTGCTGATGGATCCCACATCAGCTGGATCTCACCTGGAAGTGTGAAGCGAGGATCGGCTCTGTTCTTTCAGGCGTGCCGCAGGATCTAGAATATTCTCCAGAATCTAGTCCAGATTATTCAAGAGCTTCGTCTTGCTCCTAATCTTCCTCCTCCTCCTCCTCCTCCTCCTCCTCCTCTCCAGCCTGTTGGTTTAGCTGTTAGCGGTAGCTCTGATGGCGCTCTGGCTGTCGGCCAATGAGTACTCGCAGTTTTTACAGTTCCCTGTTACACAGATGTACAGTTGTTTGGCTCCGCTCCCGATCAGCAGCACAGAGCAGCGTAACACTCTGTACAGCCCCCCCCTTCTTTTGGTGTCGCACTTCGATCCGTCTGGTTAAATCCAACATAGAGAGGATCAAAATACTAAATGTTCTATATCTTTGCTCTTATTACCACCCACCGACCCCTCTCCTCTCTCTGTTCGCCATCTGAGTCCTTGTGCGTGGTGGTGCTGGTGTGTGACGTGTGTGTGTAAAGTGGTGGTGGTGGTGGTTGAGTAGTCGCACTTGCACACTGGGGTCAACAGCTGTAGACCAACCTGGAGGAAGTGATGTGTAGCTGTGTTGTGTGTGATGTCAAAGCAAAGCGGGTGCTGTCATTTGACAGTGAAGCCACCTCCCCCGACCCCGGACAGAAGCCCCACCCTCTCAGATCTCAGACAGGTTCTGCACACACACACACACACACACACACACTCGAATAACGGCTTTTTGAAGTTAAAAGGTTTTAAAAAAAAGACAAACATATTTTGAATTCTGTAGCTTTAGTACTAAAGTTTTAAATCAAAGTGTGTTTTTGTTTTTGTCTGTTTGTACAGCTTTTTCTTGAATATGTATCTTGTTTGTTGCCAAATTGTGGCCTACATACTTACAGTATATTCCAGCCCCTTCCCCTACACCTGTAACTCATATCTAACGGTTACCAAGCTCAGATTGTTGCTGTGGGATACCGCTCTATGGTCTGATTGTAATCGTTTCACACTTCAGTATTACAGCAGATGATCTGATTTTACAGGTTAAATCAAGTTAAGTTTGTACACCTGCCTACAGTGTTATCTGATCCAGGAAGTTTAGGGTTTGTTGTTCTCATAGGTCATATCCAGTGCTGTGGTGGATCTCTATGTCTGACAGATTTGTTTGAATGTGTTTTGAATATTTCCAGCCATACAGTCATTCACCCCCTGTTTATTTTTCAATCATTTACCTTCCTCTTGGCTGGCTCGGCAGTCCTGTAAATATCAGAGACAATTGGATCTTTTCTGCAGTGCAGTTGACATCAGTTGCCCTAAAATGCTCTAAAAGCCTGTTTTTTTTTTTTCTGTGAACCTAAATTCGTTTTTAATAAAATAAAATCTGTAATCAATTTATGGACCAGTGTTTGTGCGTGCCTTTGTTTCACAGCCTCTTTGTAAATTGAAACGTTTTTGTTAAATACAGCTTTGCCAAAGTTTTCATAGGAGACTATAACTGTGGTGCTTGACTTTTCATTCAACTGTGGTTGACAAAACAATCTCAACTCAAGGTTCACTTTCTTGCTTGTTCTAGAGCTTTTGACTGTTTCGTGTGATCCTCAGCAGTAGATTGAGTTTAGTCGGTTGCCAAGGAAACTTTTCTTTTCTGAGCTCATCTAATTTTTCATATCCATGTTGACTTAAAACTCGAAATTTTCAGTTAGTGAATCTTGAGTTAACATTTTGTCAACTAATATAATCAGTATTATAAAATATCCTGTAATTTCAGTTGAAATAAAGCAGATACCCAATTTGTATTACACATGTATCAGTTAATCTCAATGGCACCTGATGTCAAACATGTTTTTCCTTTAGTGCCAAGGCTTTTACGGCCGATATATTAACGGAATTGTTTAACTTCCACACATGAGTTGGATAAGAAGATTGATACAAACATGAATAATGAGCGTGGTAAGATTAAAAATTAAACTATTTCTTGGCCAGGCAGCAGGCGAAGTCACTTCCTGGAGTTTCCTATGGTTGCCTTCTGGTAAATGGATTTTGTTACGTTTGGACGTTTGGAAATTGACTACAGCTAGAAACTATTGTATTGGTAGAAGTAAAGAATACACATGGTATGGAGTCCATGATTTATTTTACAAACGGCAGAGCCTGCCAGAGAGAAAAGGCACAGTTCCAGGTTGTATGGATGACTAAGCGGAGGACATGAAACACAGTGTGTCTGAAAGCGCAAACTACCGTACACGCCAGAAACCTCAAGAACTAAATACAGCACGGTAACAACTTGGGGAACTAGCATGTTTGCATTTTCCTCTGAAACTATCGCGTTGCCTGCGTTGTCAGTTGCATTTTATCAACGATACGAGATCTGCCCTTTCAGATACAATCTTGTACTCAAACTGTCAAATCATACCAACAATAGTGACCAATATGGCCACTACTGACATGACAAATACCTTAAAACGTGTGACCAGTGTATTTTCTTAATTTACCGTAGAATGTGTTTGTGCCTAACATCTTGCATAAAAGATCTAAAGATACACGTGCTGATTTTGTTTACAGAGCACCAAATCCTTTCACAGCTCGAGGTTGATGTTTTAACACGGTTTATAGTTCAAAACATAAGCAGCGAGCTGCTTATTACGTACAAAAATCGGGGTGTTTATCTTTATGTGCTGCTTTCACTGGAGTGGTAAACGACAGTTAAATTCGACAACAAACATCTGCTTGGCAGGAAAGTTGTCAAAGTTGTCATGCAGTTGTACCACTGCAGTTTGAATGTGAAGTCAATATCAGTAAAAAAAAAACATTCCCACAGCGAGTGACAGATGGTGTTAATGTGGAAACAGTTTGGGTGTGTTTCACAGAGGAATGTTGGCGTGTTTCTTCCAGGGGTTGACCTGCTTCTTGCTGGCCAGCACCTCCAGATCGCTGCAGATCTTCTTGCGAGTGCTCGACGGCTCAATGATGTCATCCACAAAACCTAAAGCAAACATTTGACCAGTCAGGAATTGAAGTGTATATTGCACTGTATTGACGTATGCAGTTGGAGCACACGCGAGGACGGGGGCTGCAGATTTTTTTTGGAGAGCTACAAAAGGAGTGAGGAGGTTTACCTCTGACAGCTGCTGGGAAGGGGTTGGCGAACTTCTCCACGTATTCAGCCTCCGCCTCAGCCTGGTTCTCCTTTCCTCTGAAGATAATCTGAACAGCCCCCTGAGAACGAAACAAAACCAGACACTGTCAAAATCAAACGAAGGAACGCGAGAGACAGGCAAACAATAAAAAGGAGTGCGTTTACCTTGGCGCCCATGACGGCGACCTCAGCTGACGGCCAGGCGTAGTTCACATCTCCTCTCAAGTGTTTGGAGCTCATCACGTCATAGGCTCCTCCGTAAGCCTGGAATACACACACACACACAGACACAGTCTTAGATCTATGCTCATTGTGACTCTACCCTTCTACACTTGTTCCATAACTTTAACCCCAGCCTAAACTGTGTCACAAATAAGTCTAACCCTTAATCCTACATTCCAGGATTTTCCACATCTATCTCTTCCCATTTTGTTCACACACACACACCTTTCTGGTGATGACGGTTATTTTCGGGACGGTGGCCTCTGCGAAGGCAAACAGCAGTTTGGCTCCGTGTCTGATGATGCCTCCGTACTCCTGAGCGGTACCTGTTGACAGCCATCAAAGCCGTAATAATGGCTGCGAGTGTGCACCGTTAGCTGTGACGGTAGCTGCATTTCAATGCAAACGTGTACCAACATGTAACGTAATCCATAATGGAAAATGTATGTTTTTGGCTTGTGTGTATACTGTAGGTCATAATATACCCAGGTTTGCCAATAGTTAAGATACCTGGCTTACTCCCAAACCAAAAGATGTTACTGTGGTATACACCGATCAGCCACAACCTTCTGACCACTGACAGGTGAAGTGAAGAACACTAATTACATCGTTACCATGGCACCTGCCAGTGGGGGGGGGGTATATTAAGCAGCATGTGAACATTTTGTCCTCGAAGTTGATGTGTTGAAGCAGAAAAAATGGGCAAGCGTAAGGATGTGAGCGACTTTGACAAGGGCCAAACTGTGATGGCTAGACGACTGGGTCAGAGCATCTCCAACACTGCAGCTCTTGTGGGGGGTTCCCGGTCTGTAGTGGTCAGTAGCTACCAAAAGTGGTCCAAGGAAGGGAAACCAGTGAACCGGTGACAGGGTCATTGATGTGCGTGTGGATTGAAGGCTGGCCCGTGTGGTCTGATCCAACAGAAGAGCTTCTGATAGAAAGGTGTCAGAACACACAGAGCATCACAGTTTGTTGCATATGAGGACCAGTCAGGGCGCCCGTGCTGCCACCATGTTATGGCTGATCGGTGTAGATTCACTAAATCTGTAAGCTTCTTATGCCTTTTCCCTGGCAGCTAAATCTTTTCTGCCAACTGTATTATTCACAGCAGCGGGAAGACTGACTAGAGAATCATAGCTCAATACCCTAACCTGATTCAGATGTAAACTAGAGTATGGCCAGTAGCTGGACTACTTCATGCAAGTCAACGCAGCAAATTTATATGCGCTGTGAGATTTTCAAAGAATACCTGGCAGGAAGCCCGGCACATCCACAAAGGTAATGATGGGAATATTGAAAGCATCGCAGAAGCGTACAAAACGGGCACCCTTCACCGAGGAGTTGATGTCCAAACAACCTGGTGAACGAGACAAACATTAAGCACTGAACAGCAAGACGCATTATTAATCAACTAACAAAAGCCTTTGTTCCCAGTTTGTTTCCTCCCACCATGCTCCCACTTTTTGGGACTTGGTTTGTTTGCATATATAAATACAAAACACCTGATTACTTTTGGCCCTTCGGCTATTTTACTTACCTGAAGCCACTTTGGGCTGGTTACCCACGATGCCTACAGTGCGTCCGCTCATGCGGGCAAATCCCACCACAATGTTTTTGGCATAGTTGGGCATGATCTCAAAGAAGTCCCTCTCATCCACTATCTGAACAGATGCACGAAGAAGGGAAGCTTTTACTACTTGAGGAGATTAAATGAGACGTGGTTACACATACTAGAGCGTGAGGGTGTGTTTGTGCACATACTGTTTGAATGATGTCCAACATGTCATAGGCTTTAGTTGACTCAAAGGGGACGATGGTGTCCAATGAAGGTACCAGGCGATCGCTGAAAATAACATGACTTGAAATTAAAAGCAGATATTCTCCCATTAAGAAAAGGTGACTGGCTGTTCTGTAAAGTGGAAGTGAAGGTGACTGGTTACCTGGGGTCGTGGCACTCCCTGATGGGGGCGGGATCCTGATTGCTCAGCGGCAGGAAGTTGAAGAACTCCCGCAGGTTGAGCAAGGCTTCAACATCGTTCTCAAATGCACGGTGAGCCACTCCTGAGAACAAGACAGGAAACACCTTTTCAGAATATTTCAACTCAAGTCTCTTTGAACCAATCTCAGATGAGTTATTGCAGTTTATATGTTGACGTGACCAGTAATCCTGGTAAGACAGAGATATGGCCACAACATGGGACGGGACTGTGACAGAAGACGCTGGTAAACAGAGCCAGTGGGCTACTACAGCTGAACATTTGCACGCACCTTCAGATTCATTTAGAAAGTAGGAAGCATTTAATAAAACTCAACTCCTCGACAAAGCAAAACAAGAAAGTCGGGAGCGATGGAAGCTTTTACATGCAAACCAACCAGACACGGAGGTGTGCGTTTTGGCTCCACCGAGCTCCTCTTGAGTCACGTCTTCGTTGGTGACAGACTTCACAACATCAGGTCCTGTGATGAATAGGTACGATGTGTCCTACACACACACACACACAGAATACAATCTTAGAAACACGACTGCTTAAGTAATTGTGTATCACCTTATAGAGAATCTTTTGTGTCCACAATTCGCCTAAATTAGTAGAATGCCGACACTTTGGATTTTGGATGTCCACTGTGGCTATAACCAAATGGAAGTGTTGATTATTAGAAAATACCAATTATAATAAACATTTGGATTGTTATTTTAGCTGTGTTCGTGCAGCTTCCTACCTTCACCATGAAGGTGAAGTCTGTCAGGGCGGGGGAGTAGACAGCTCCTCCGGCACAGGGACCCATGATGAGGGAGATCTGAGGGACGACTCCTGAAGCCATCACATTCCTCTGGAAAAGGAGAATGTTTTGCTTTTCCTTTTTCCTTTTATAGTGTCCAAAAAACCCTAGACCTCCAGCCGTGCGAGTTTTCAAAATATTAAAACATTGGGAATATGTATATATACGCTTCACCAAATAACCATACCAGGAATATATCCGCATATCCAGCCAGAGACTCCACTCCTTCCTGGATGCGAGCTCCTCCAGAGTCGTTCAACCCAATGACCGGGGCACCAACTGTCATGGCCTGGTCCATAATCTGAGCACAGAACATTTAAACGTTGTACATCCAAAGGAGAGCCGACAGGAAGAACCATTGAAAAAAATGCAACTACACCCATAGACACTAAGTAATACTCTCATTGTTGACCAGGACCGTTTACTGAAGGAAAAGACATGTTTAACGCTGCCGTTGGGGCATTTTTCTATTTTGTCGGCGCTTGGTTCAGACACAGACGTGGGCGCACACTCGTCAGTAGTATCTCAGTTGTGTTTACCTTACAGATCTTCTGTGCGTGAGCTCCAGACAGACTTCCACCAAACACCGTGAAGTCCTTAGAGGAACAGAAAGGGCACGTTAGAAAGAATACTACACAGGTGAAACCAAGCTGCTGTGTACTGCCACAATGTTGTATAATTACATATTGTACCTGACTGAATACATAAACCAGCCTGCCATTGATCCTGCCTCGGCCTGTCACGACACTGTCACCCGGGAACTATGGCAGAGAGAGAGAAACAAATTATGACAATGAGCATTTCCAACCCCAGAGGAAGGAACGGTTTCTCGTTTACCGGTGGACAAAGCCTGATATCGCCGACTTGTGGCCTGCGTGCGCCCGGTTACCTTGTTCCCATCCTGCTCCATGTTGAAGTCAGAGCAGCGATGCTCCACGAACATGTCCGACTCCACAAAGGACTCGGGGTCCAGCAGAAGCGCCACTCGCTCTCTGGCGGTCAGCTTACCCTGCAACACATTAACACCAAGTTACTTGAAACAACACTAAACCGTGGTAGCGTGTTACGACCACACAACGCATATATGTCAGCCGTCAGAGATTTTGCCATTCTGTGTATACGATGTCTATTGCTTTAATATCTTCGGTTGCATTAGGCCAAAAATCATTCGTCTGTTTTTTAAGTCCCTAAATGTTTATCCACTGTTTCCATGCAATATTTACTATATCGCCATATATTGTAATGACTACATGCACAGATTGCACTGAGTAAAACATCTTTATATACATTACATTATGCCAACAAATCAGGGCTGACGACAGACAAAACAACTGTATTATTAAATTGTAATATGTCACAATATATTTATGGAAAATCACATATCGAGCGGTCTAGTCACACTGCCAGTTTCAGATGGCACCTTCGTGTATTTAGTAAACAACTGTGGGAATATTTTTTAGGATTTGCTTTCAACGTTAAACCTGCAAACTATAACTTTCACCTGAAGCTGGCAGAGGATTAGATTAGGACACTGGAAATCACAGGTTAGATCATTGCTGGAACAGTTGGCCAGAAAGGCCTTTTTAAACCTTTAAACCTTTTTAAAGGTCACTTAAAAGTGTGTGAGGGGAACCCCCCCCCCCAAGCAGCAACCGTTGACTTGGAGCCCTTGAGCAAGGCATTGCAAACCTCAACCATACTGTCAGTTAGCTAAATCGTGAAACTCCGCACACATGCTTGCGTAGATGCAGGTTTGCATAAAAAGAAAAAAAGAACGTTAACATTAGCTGACTTTACCCTTTTGTGTTGTGCGTCTATTCTCTTCTGACCTCCCCCGACTAGCGCCGCCTTCCGTTTCTTGTCAATCCGCTCCTTAACGGACAGGTGGCTGGATGAATACCAGCGGCAGTCCCGCAGCAGGTTCGTCTGCGGCACTGCAGCAGCGACCGCGCCACGTTTCACTGGCGCCAGCGTCCTGAACGATATCCTTAACCCGTTTATCAGCCCGCAGCTGCTTCGAGCCACACTGAAGGCCGCCATCGTTGCCGTGTGTGTTCTTGGGTGACAGCGGGCAGGAAATGACAGACAGAGACTTGAGCCAATAGCAGACGCGGGGGGCGAGCGTTCACAACCAATAAGAAGGAAGGAATTCGCAGCCGGGTGAGTGGGCGGGACATGGAGGGGATCAGGTTTGCCTGTAGTTGGTCGCGGGCCTGTAATCTGAAAGTCACGTTGCTGCGGCCTGACAGCCCTGAGTTTAGTTTGTCAGGTAGACCTTCGGATAATCCTATGGAGTTACACTTGTTTCTTTAATATGCAATCAGAAATAGGCTTGAGAGCAAAATTATCCACGCTGCAAACAAAAACTGGTTTATTGCAGAAAAAACAAAAATGTTTTGTTTGCAAATCCAATAGTTTACGTGCGAAGAAGTGGATGTTATAATGAACCCTTCCTCCTTCAGAGTGAAGAGTAAAGCCGGACCAAGAGGCTGATGACATTTGATCCCTCTGGCTACCCATACCCCCCACACACACACACACACACACACACACACACACTAAACCAGTCTCTTTTCTCACACTCTTCTTGACAGAATCAATTAATTGCTAATTTCGGAAAGTCTGCCGTGTCATGTGTGACAGCAAGTGAAGACAGTGAGCGGGGGCACGAGGAAGGCTGCGACGCGTGTACAGAATGCAATGCGACGCATCCGTACACTACGGTAACCAGGGTAACTAGGCAAAGTCTCGCGCGATGATCACGCCGAGGGCTTGATGCGAGGAAAAGTGGAAAATCGAATGATTGATGCATTTGTAAAACGGATAGTTGGCTGTGTTCCGGCCGCTGCACGCCAAGTACTACAGTACAACGTATAAAAATTGCAGGATTTCAATTTGTAGCTTGCAATTCCCTCCTTCGCGTAAGGTACAAGGCGCTCACAGCCGGGGTAGCGACACGGTTGAATTTCATCTAGCTAATTTGGCTAGCCATGCTAACGGTAGCTGGTTAGCTTTGTTTACATCAAGTGCGCGCCTGGGACCTGGCAGCTACATCCTAACCAGACAAACGTGTGATGTTGCGATTAGCTCTTCGTTCGAATAGGCGTTGATGGGGAGACGGCGTTGGCTGGTAAATGGGCTCTATGGCTAACTTCGGCCATTCTGGTGTAAAACGTTTGGCTGGTGCCATAAGCTAACGCTAAGCTACAGAATGCTAACCCTTTGAACATGGGTTGTTTGATCGTTTGAGTCGCTGGTAGCTGTTACGCGGCGTTAGAGATGATGTGAGTAATAACGACCGTCGGTCTAAGTGGTCCGAATTAACAGAAACCTTAACTGAGGTCTGAAAGCTCCCGTTTGTGAATCGGAACGACTACGAACCGGTGATGCTAACTTTAGCTAGCCGCCTGCCGAGCTAACGTCGTGCGCGGTGTTGATAACTGCTTCACCATGGTCGTCGTCTATTATTGTGTCTGTTATTAATTCAGATGTCTGCATTGACACACTGGAGTGGCTGATTGTTGCTCCGCCAGGCCACTTTCTGCTTCCTCCATCCACTCTGAGACTTCTACGTCGCAGAGAGTGGTTGGGGGGGTGTTTTTTTTTTTTTTTCCTTTCCCGGGCCGTGTTTCCCCGAGGCTGCGGAGTACACCGCTATGAACCCGGCTAATGCAACCGCTTTGTACGTGTCCGCCAGCCGGGCCGTGCTGCAGTGTGACCCCCGGCAGCCCCACACCTTCGCGGAGATGTACAAGCTGCTGCCCTTCTTCCGACAGTCCCTGGCATGCCTGGTCTGCGGTAAGCAATCCTGATGATATTGGTGTATTATAGCAACACATGTCGCTCGCTCTGATTTATTTTAAATTTTTTGGTCACCCTATTGCGAGATTGTCATCGATTTCGCACCGCAAGTTAGTTGCACATTGCTAATGAATGAGTGTTTCGTAACCTTACTATTCATACTGACGGACGTGTCCGTGGGCGTGCGTGTGCGTGCGCGAAGCAGTTGACACGATTTGCTCACCGCCGTGGTCGCCTTAGCAACCGAGGGTGAGCCCCAGTCATCTGTCCTCCTGTCCTCTTGTCAAGACGGATGACTCCTCTGTTGTTGTGTCTGCTGCAGAGCAATGTGTTTTCTATTCATGCTCTTATTTGCTCACTCTGCTTAGCTAGTGGAACATCAACGCCGGACCAGCTTGCCTTTAGAGATATTGACAGAATGATACATGACAGTATGTCTGACCTCTGTGGACTATATGCAGTGGTGTGTTTGGCATGATTATTTGGGCCATTCATGCAATATTTGACCAGTGCTTTCGTGCAATAGTTACCGGTTGGGTGGTGTAAGCAGTACAAATCAGCCATGTGAACATAATGATTAAGTCGCTTGGAGCCGTTTTTGTTTTATTTCAATAAACTGGGACAGACACAAGACACTTGAAGAAGTCACCTTTGGCTCATTTTTAATCGTCTTTTAATGACCAAATGATTCATCAGGAAAATAATTGGCAGTTTAATCAATTCTAGTGGTACTTTTTGTAGTTGTTTCTATAGAGGCATGATAGTGAATGGAAATCACTTTAAATGAGTAGTCCAGCTAGTTGATTGTGCCATAGTCGCTGTACATAAGTGCAAAGTGGATTAACACGTGGATTAACAGCTTGCTCTTGTCTTTGTCTCAGGTAACCTGCTCCAGGATCCCATTTCTCCAACACATTCAGAGTGTCAGCATTATGTCTGCTTGTGCTGTAAAGGCCAAAAGATGCAGATCAGGCTGTCGTGCAGCCGCTGTAAAGACTATTCCTGCTTCCAGGAGAACAAACAGCTCTCTTTGCTGGTGCAATGCTACAGGAAGCTTTGCCTCTATGTAAGTCATTCGCCATTGCTGCAGTCAATCAGCAGTCATGTAGGAGGGTCTCCAGAGGTTATGGCCTTGCTAGAGGAGGTGCTAATGTCACACGAAGAGGAGATAGAAACAGAGGACCCAAGCCTAGCACAGGAAGATGTGAAACCCTCCACCCATGAGTCCCTTACACCCACAGAGGCACCACCTGCTCCTGCAGAGCTCTCAGCTGTACCACAGAGGTCTTCTTCCGACCCTCCCTGTTCCAATGGACCACAGGATTGCAATGGAGATGTACTGGAGGACCTGGATCCCTCATCTCCTGAGCTGGAAGTATGCGAGCTGGTAGAGGAACAGCCACAGGCAGGCCTGTCTGTGTCCCATACTGGATGTGGTGGTCTGGAACTGAGTTTGACCACTGGACCTTTAGCCCCAACTCCAGGCACTGTGTGCTCACTCAGGGATGGGGAATCTAGCAGTAGGGAGCTGGAGGAGGGGGAGGTGTTGCTCCTCAGTGTGGAGGAGGTGTTACAGACTTTGGATCCCCTTCAGTCTGGTCGAGATTCTCCTCATATACAACTAGAAAGAACTCACACACACATAACCACGGACAGAGCACACACTCAGATGTACATACAGTTGGACGCAGCACACAACTACACACAGATTCGAGCAGACAGGACTAACGCAGTGGCAAGCCATGGTGCTTACATACACACATCCTCTTTTGATCCTCCTCCAACCTCCAAGCCCCCGCCAGTCCGCCTTAAACGTAAACGATCTCGTTCAGAGAGTGACAGGGAAAAGGTGAAACCCCTTCCTATCGCCTCCATCCTGCAGGGTTCCTCCTCGCATTTACACCATCCAAACCCCTCTCAGACACTGCACACGCCACCACCCACACCCTCCTTAATTGTACCAGCGCACACATACTCTTCCCTTCCTAATGGGGGGCCTCCCAAGCTCAGTCGCCCTGCACTGAACCACAATAAAGGTGCCAGGAAGCATGTTGATCCGGGCCCTAAGAAGCCCCATGCGAAGGCCCGCAATGGTGGAGGCTCCAAGACCAAGGATGGAAGCAAAGACCAACGTTTGATGGCAGGCTGCCTTGTGCCCCCATTGCCTGTCAGGCCTCCATATAAGAAGCCAGTGGAGAAGAAAGGCTGTAAGTGTGGCAGGGCCACCCAGAATCCATCTGTGCTGACCTGCAGGGGGCAACGCTGTCCCTGCTACTCAAACCGCAAGGTGAAACTATGACCAGTGCCTGTATGGAAAGTTTGGGGTCAATTATTCATTGATTTTACGTACCGAAATTTAAATTCTTTTTAACTAGTACGTCAGTGTTCAAGTGCAATGGCATCATTATGTGAGTGTGTAGATTATTGTTGTCACAATTGTGGATAAAACAATAATACTAATTTGTTTTAAATATGGACCCCTGGAAGAGTAGTTGTTGCCAAGTTCACAACTAATGGGAATTCAAATGAACAAGCTATATATTCTAAGACCATTAATTGGCCCGTCTTAAAGTTAAATTTTAAGGTGAAATATTTTTGAAACCACAGAACATGTGTCTAAATTGCCCATATATTATTAAATTAATGCACTACCAGCCTGTTCTTATTCACAGCATTCTCAAAGTTACTCGGGGTTGGAGCAGAAATCATTTTTCAGCTTTTGTATGACATTGGTGTGATGCAAATACATTCATGTACCTTGTTTATTTTTTGTCACCTTTCTCAGGCATGCTTGGATTGCATCTGTCGAGGTTGCCAGAACTCCTACATGGCCAACGGTGAGAAGAAGCTAGAGGCCTTTGCCGTGCCAGAGAAAGCCTTGGAGCAGACACGGCTCACACTCGGCATCAACCTCACCAGCATCACAGCGGCCGCGGCACTCCGCAACCCGGCAACCACCAGCATCCGCACGAACACCCTCCTCAATGTCGCCACAGCAACAGGGACCCCCGTCACCACGGCCTTCCTGTCCCCCAGCCCCCCGCAAGAGCCCAACTATGAGGACAGCCTGGAGCTGCTGATTGGATGAGAGACTGGGACTCAAAAAAACAGACAGCTCGGTGCTGATTTGAATGTGATGGCTGATCATTGTGTCTGTCAGACAACCTGTACCCTCCCCTCCAGAGGGGAGGAAATCTAAGGCAGCTATGGGTCTGTCCTGTCCTATAACCTGCTCTTTTTCTGTGTTGGAAAATGCTGAGTAGTAAGACTAGCATGGGTGTGCCAAAGCCTCCTGTATTGTGCCTGTGTGCCGGTGTGTATTGTTGCCTGCCTGTAGTTAAACACTTATACTCAGTTCCAAGGCTGTTCTGTTCAGAGGTGCTTTTTGTTCATAGACCACAGACATACTGTAAGAGGCAATAGGAACCCATACCAGGTTTTGTGTTTGTTAGTGTGTGCACACAATTATAGATATGAGTGTGTGCATATGTGTGAGTATTGGTGCGTAACGATAACAAAAACTGCATCGTTATATCTCACGTCACCTGTCACAGCATTTTCCATGTTTGGGTATTATTCCATGTATGTTAAAGAAATGCATAGTTGGTATTAGGACGGCCCTTACTAATCCCTAACTCTGTGTGTGTTCACACCTTTATTGTGAATGAATCTTGTGACTAATCTATGGAGAAGTTGTGTCCCACACAAGACTGTATGCCTTTTCTATCTCGTTAACTCACTCAATCCAAGTACTGTCGGTTAATAATGAATTTGTCTTAATGAACTTGACTGATGCGGGCATTGTACAAGCAGCAAGATAATGTCAGAGCACTTGGCTGGCTCCACGGTTTCTGTGTGTGTGTGTGTGTGTGTGTGTGTGTGTGTGTGTGTGTGTAAGAGTGTGTGTGACTGTGCATGCGCCTGCTGAGATTTACCGTAATGTCAGCGGAGAGGTGTATGGTAGGTTGTAAGCACTTAGACTGATTGATTGGCCAAATTACAACTAAAACCATTCTTGGTTACCATAGCAATAGGAGCCCCAACAAGAAGCCTCCCAGCTCTCGTGCACACACGCAGTTGTTTACAGTATTGCCATTTATATCGACTCTAACTGACTGTCTTCAAAAATATTACACCATTATGTTTTGATTATGGGATTGTACATGTACTGTTCGTTTTAGATAAACTGAAGCCATAGGTTGTCATTAACAAGACAAAATATCCTCTGCGTGTGCATTTCTCCCCCTGTTGCAGTGTCCCCACTGATTAGAGACCAACTCAGACTATTTTTGATACCAAACACTTGAGATTTGGTGCCACTGTTCCGTTTTTTTTTTATGTGTGTGTTTTGGGTAAAGCACCTTGAGCCCTCCTATAACTTGAGAGGCTGTGTATTGTCTATGTTTGTGTTTACTGTCTCAGCTGTAACTACAACATGTTTGTCAGTCCAGTCATGGTGACCAAAAAGAGACTGAAGGAGAAAGTGCGGGAGAGAACTCAGGCCGACCAAAAAAACACCTTGGTTCTCCACTCATAGAGCAGGAAGTAGCTGGACTACAGTATGATCAGAAAATCTGATCCATCTTCCTGCGTTTGTGTGTGTGTATGTTTCAAAATGTATTTCTTTTGGGCATTACTTGAACCCCGATTAGTTTTTGGTATTTTTTTGTTATGTAAACGCTCTTGTTTGAGGAGTGACTCTTATTATTGCTGAAACATTCACTGCCATAATATGGAAACATGTAATACAACATGAATTAAATCATAGTTTTTTACTTTTTCAGTTTTGTGCCTTTTTGTGTAGAGGGATTTTTTTGTTCCCAGATGGGTACAGACGGTGGCTCAACACATGAACTATAAGTGAACACAACAGTGGATGAAGATTTGTGGTTGAGGCTTCTAGGCTTTTTTTCCCTGCTTGCACAAGCTGGGAAGAATTTGGTGTATATCAAGAAAATGGGAGAATTGTTTATTCTGAATAGTGGATTTACAGTATAAACACTTATCTATCATTTAATGAAGAGTAAGAGCGAGAAAATCCTAAAAAATAATTGGCCAATGCAAGTTCGTCATATTGCCACACAGCTGATGGCAATGTCCTTTAAATTAGCAGGTATTTGGTACCTATATAATGGAATGCTGCTAGCATGGCTAATATTTTGGATGGTTTGTTCTTTTGTCTTATTAAAACCTGGGAAAAGTATGGAATTTTTACATTAAATCTGTATAGCAATCATTTGTAAATTAATTTATCCAGCACTAAAGAAAATCTGTATTGGTATCCATTGGCTATAGAAGTGTACATTTGTCAGAAAACACACTTAATACTCAGTCCATTCATACTAGATGAGTGCTACAGCACATATTCATTCAAGACATTGCACAAAGAGGAAATTCAACCATGAGCACTGTAAACATACGTAAAGTAGCTTCATTCATAATAGTGAACTAAAATCTTGTCTTGTGGCTTTTCTTGATACTTATTTTTAATAAAAGACCAGCTAAGTGTCATGTGTCCAACAGCACTGTCATTTCCTGGAGATGACAATTCCACTGTTAGACCTGCAGGCAAAACAGCTTACTCTGTTCTGAATAGAAGTCATTCACACAGGAGAGCACAACATTTAATCTGCATCTATTCTACTGCTCCAAATTCCCCGCGTACTCTGAAGGCACCACATTTTCCCCTACAGTTCATTCTGTTTACCAGACTTAAAAACAGACTTAATAACCTGTGTGAGGTTTAACTGTGACTGCTGTAGTAAATACACAATGGCTCCTCTTATTTGCCATTTTGGGCCACTGAGAGTCTGCCTCTGCAGTTCAATTTGATCCCTACAGCTCAGTGGTCCTGAAGAAGTCCTTTGCACTCCCCACAGTCCATTCTTCTTCTCCATCCTGTACCCTCAGACAGCTGCTCATATTATCAAGCAAGCCCCTGACGTATGGGTTAACTTCAAGTCATCCCAGTCCCGGACACTCCTATCCAAGGTCCCCTGTCTTTAGCCCACAAGGAAGGCCCCAAAGTAGCTTGCCCTCCCGTCCATCTCCATGGCGCTGGCATTGCTAACAGTGACGAAGAGGCGGTCAGCAGGCTTTAGAAAGGCACTACCAGCCTGATGCAGGGAGAAGAGACCGGGCTCCTGACCTCGAGGCCAGCAGGCACTCCGGGACGATTTCATTAGAAGGATGGGCACTGTGTAGGAACTCATCTGTAGGCCATATCACATAAAAAAGTTCAAAACCTTCACAAACAAAGCATTACATTATATTTGCATAAATCATTGATTTATAAGCATTAAATCTTTCTGATACCACCTGAAATTAATAGCTTAATTTCTTGCTTTTGGTACATTCAAAGACACTTGAGATGACATTTGAGGTTTGAGAGCTGGCTGGCATTCACGAGCTGTGTTATCAAAAAAAAAAATCATTCCCCACAATAACAGAGTGTTCTGTTGAAAAGACACCATGTATTATACACAATAGTATTATGAATTGTTAATCCATGGAGGTTTTATGTTTGTAAAACTTTCCCGGAGCCTAACATTGGGATTTTCATTTGTGTGACGTCATGCTAGTCTATGGGCCAAGTGGGAACAAGATGGTGGGGCAAGTCGGGTAAACACTATCGTGCACGTGTAGGCTGCACAACACAGAAGCAACCCTGGAAGCTAGAGAACATTTTTTGCCTATGAGCCAGGCTAGCAGTTTTCATTCAAGTGACAGAGCACCATATTTTAATCCGACATCCAGTTCCTATAATACATCCATGATGTAACTTGGTAGCTGGCTAGCCACGTAGAAAGATGATGTCCTGTTCTGTTTCCTGCCCCCAAAGCTCTGATTGGTCAAATGTTTCTCCAAACGACGGAAATAACCACCAAAGGGCAAAACACCAGAGCTTACTTCCAGCTACAAACAATTAAACAAAATGGAAAAGTACATTGAACTCTTGTAAACTATTAAAACATCATACTATTAAAATTAGTATATAGTGCATAGTGTTAATGTTTGTATGTAGTATTTAATTTGGACACAGTTGTGCACATTGTGAATAAGACTTTGTGACTTTTGCTTCTTGTATCAAAAAGGTTGCCATTCGGCAGCCTACTCTCACCTCTAAGTGTCCTTGAACACCTTGAATTTTTAAAATAGTCCTTGTTCTCTACTGTATTGCCACGCAATGATAACATGACTTTATGATTAAATGTTCTACCCCAAGCATGTTCAAATTCCAGGTATATCCTTTAATATGGTGCACAAAGCCTAACCTTCTTGTAGATATACTGGACCAGCTGTACTCCTTCCTCCTCCTTTGTTTCCCCTGTCTCCCCGTCTGTCTCCCCCGTGGAGGGCAGTCTGAAGTAGGTCTGGGCATAGATGTAGTAGAGACCTGCTCTGGGCACCAGCAGCTCTCCTCCCCTCAGCTCCATGTTCTGCAGGAAGGATAGACCTCTCCGGCCCTCCCACGCTCTGATTCGCTCCCCCAGGTACCCCCTGCTGCTCTGCAAGCCTGCAGCAGCACATGAAAACATAATGATTAAGGCCATTCACTATGGTGCAAGATCATTTGAGGTTACAGTTTGTTGGGGATTTATATTGTGCCCAATGCAGGTGGTACATTTTCCATCACAAGTGTTGACTGAGTATAAATAGTCACTGTTATTCAAATAAGGAACACATGTTAAAGGAACTTTCAGTCTGTATCCTTAGTCTTATTAATCCCTAGGATAAGGATAGCTACATTCGCCCATGAAAATACCAAAACCAAAAATGTGCAAGGTGTTAGTCTGTCTCTCAATACGTTTCGACTTCCGCATTCTGTCTGTGGCTCTCAGTCTCGAGCACATTTGTTCGCATTGTACATGTAAATCTGCACAAACGCATCACAAATATATACTTTCATTTTTGAAAAAATGCTAAATCATTTCCCAAAACAGCTGGGCACTGTAGATTTCAGCAAACCCTGCTCAAACTGGAGTAAATAGTGCATCTGGTGGGCACTATTTCCCGCCGCGGATTAATACACATTTGGTGCTCTAGTGAGAATTTACAGCAGCAGGACAGTGTATGTGGGATCAACTCAAAATGAAATACAGTGCCCAGGTTTTATATATCATTATACATGAAAGAACATGTCACCCGGTGCACTGGTGTGGCCCATCAATGCGTTTTTTTAATAGATTCTGGACAACAATGGAGCTCAGAGGAATAAGATACTGTACATCAGGCTTTGGCTACATAGACAATGGTTGTTAGTAGCATCAGTTCATTACTGTGTAACGTGCCAAGCACCAGCCGACAGCCCAGTTGAGCTTGTCTGCGACCCTGTTCCCCAGTCCTCTCTGCTGGTGTAGGCACCTGTGCAGCCCTGGTAAATGGCTCCAGAGGTGTCCGTCTCGGGTAATCAACCAATCAGCTGGAGAGGGTGGAGTTAAAAAGAGGAGACCAGGAGGAGCGTTGGGAGTGTTGGAGTGGTTCATTCGGGATCAGAACACTTGATGATAAGACATGTTTTGGAAGTCTCTGAAGGGACTGGTGGAAAAAGGTGGGGATGGACAGCTGAAGCCTCATGAAGCTTCCACAGGGTTCATCCGATTGTGTCGGAAAATCAACCAAAGTTTCGGGGCTTTGAAACCACACAGAACAGTGACATCTGGTGGTGCACTGCAAGTATATCATCTACTTCAACCAACCTCCTTGTCCATGTTCTACTTCAATATGTACACAATAAAAAGCGTAAAACAATAATAATAATAAGTAAATAAAAAAAGGTTAACAGTGTAACAGGTCAACATTCTGAACAATTTGAAAGTCAACGCAGAGTAAATGTGGGATTTGAATTCATAACCTTTGGATCCAAAGGCCACTATGTTAACCACTGAGCTATCAGCTATGTGACTATTTGCACCCACCATCCACATGATAAAATAAATAATTGCCGGCAGGAGGAGGATTGAATGTTCGGTTCGTTGTCTGAGGTGTTTCAACATGATGGATGGACAGGAGGTGTCACATCATGGAGGAGGTGTTGTCATGAAATGCCAACTCTTGTGAGCAAATCAAACACCGCACCTTCAACAGAAAGAAAAGAAAAAGATAAACATTTACTTTTTAAAATGAAACATAAACCTACTTCTAGTTACAGACATCAATAGCTAACAATAATAGTACACTTTTTGTTTTAAAGAATTCAGAGACGCTTGGCGTAATGAAGACACCTCTCTGTCAGAACAA